>CANSZD010002911.1:0-125690 GCA_947648045.1 Beta corolliflora
TGTGTTGGTGAGCTAATTTCGAGTTTTGCAGGTTTAACTGGTAGCTTGGTTGGTGGATTAGATAACAGAGGTCCATTTTAACACAAACATTAGATGTTACTCCATCCTTCAATTAGTTATCTTATGGTCCCAACATATGATAAATTAAGAATATGCCCTGGAAGTGATTATACTTATATAATTTTTATAATAGTTGCACTATTTCTATCATCACCGTATCACTTGATTAAAATTGAATAACCAGTCTTTGTTATACTAAGATCCGTGACAACTTTTCCCAAATACGCTAAAATATATACTTTTTCTGTTTTTAAATGGATACATTTTCAATGCCCATGTTCGACTATTATATCATAAATTACTAAATCCATTTTTTTATACCAGGTGTCATGTTTGTTTTGTATGTGGCCTCCAACTCACAAACTTAAGACATGTTAGTACATATTAACACCAACGTTAAAAAATCCCACCTGATAATATATTTTTATTTACATAAGTAAATCATATGGTCACAAAATGAAAACTGAAGCAGTTTCAAATCAAAAGCAATCAAGATATTAGATCGTAATTTTTTTTACTTACCACAAACATTACAAAATAAATTCAGATAAGTTAAAGTAAAGTTCGGGAGAATTTGGGTGAACAGGATAATATCCTTAAAGCAAATAAATCATATCAAGTTGCTCTAAATATATAGGGTGAAGTATCAAAGTCTACCTCAACATATAATGATACAGTTAAAAGCGATCATGGGACGGACTAGACCGGACTTTGTCAAAAAATTAAAGTGGCAAATTTCGAACCAAAAACCAATTCGGATCATTTTCAGGCCGGACCAAACTTAGACTAAATTTGCGGATTTGGGACTTATCGCCCGTCATTTTACACAAAAACGGTTCGCGCCCAAATCGCGAGTTGAGATATCATGCACGAAACCCGAGTATTAATTATCGAGTAGGCCCGCAAAACGGGTCAATGATCACCTGTAGATCTAGCACAACTTGGCATAGACCCACTTGTCGAAATAAAAAATGTGCGAATCGCTTAGGCAGTTAATCTGGACACCTTTTGAGTTTTGACTCTCTAGGTTTTGTGGGGACTCGCTGCACTAAAAAAATTTCTACTTAAAGAACACGAGAGGGTTCTGGCTACGAGAGGTGAGAAAGCAAAAAAAATGGAGGTGAAGGATGTTTTGCATATGATTAATTTAAAGGTGATGGAGAGCTCAGCTATCATCAAAATTCTTCTGTTCAGGTAACGCTATTTCTTTTTATCGGTAAAATGCAAACCTATATTAATCAGAGAAAACCATACAACTATAGCATGTCTATAAAGACGGATCCGATCCCAGAGGTCCTTCATCTTACCAGTGGGTTCAAAAAATACACGGCAGTATCCCTATTTATTTTTAGTAGCGCCAAATTTATTCTCGTTTTTTCTAGCTTATTTACTAACTGCAAATATAGTATTCTCCTAAATTTTGTAATCACTTTAATGTACAGTTTAATACTCTTATATACAAGCCTCTCATTCCTTGCTTAATTTTAATCCATTTTAATTACTGTAAACAGAATGGAGCATGGTCAATGAACCAAGGTTTATTAGAAAGAACAATTCAATCTCTGATCTTAGAGGATGAATGCCTATCAAGAGGTCTTAATGTAGCCGATTTAGGCTGTGGAGTGGGCCCAGTTCCGTTGGGTCTCGTATCATTAGTGATAAAAATTTTGCAAAAAAAGTGGAACGAATTAAAGCGCAAAAATATACAAACTCGTGAAATTCCTAAACTTCAAATTTACATGAATGATCTTTCTTCAAATGATTTTAACTTGTTATTCAGAGATTTGATGAACTTGGAACAACTGAAAGACAAAAAGGATGGTGTGCCCTTGTGCTTCTTGATGGGAGTTCCTGGGTCCTATTATGACAGACTTTTTCCTGACAACACTTTGCATTTTGTTCATGCAAATTATACCCTCCACTGGTTATCTCAGGTTTGTTTGTTAATTTTTCTTTTTACAGTTTAAGCTAAGTGCACTCGTCTATGTAAAATGAAATTTAGGGGGGGTGATTAAACAAAAAATTATACAATTATTTGATTGGTTAAGGGCTTATTCTCTTTCCCTTATTTTTTTTCTTAACTTTTCTAATTTTTTCTGAAATTTCTAAACTTTTTTTTACTATTGTTTTCCTGAACTTGTCTTAGCTTTTTATTGAAATTAAGG
Organism: Beta corolliflora; assembly: GCA_947648045.1. Classification (NCBI taxonomy): domain Eukaryota; kingdom Viridiplantae; phylum Streptophyta; class Magnoliopsida; order Caryophyllales; family Amaranthaceae; genus Beta; species Beta corolliflora. The sequence continues at coordinate 2,226 of CANSZD010002911.1, forward strand.
TGGAAAGAACATGCTCTAATGGGTAGTTTTGGTTGTGCTCAAAAAATTTCCCCACAACTGTTGTAAATCTTACTGATACAACCAGGTTACTTTCAACCAATCAAAATATTTTAACTCTTCAAAAAAAAAATTAAAAGGTTAATTAAATTTTTCATGAATCCCTTGTAAACGGGTTGTATCTCCAAGTGGCGCAATGATTGTATGCATGGGAAATCTTCTAGATTGTGCCCGGTAAAATACACGTATGTTATATAGATAATTTTCCAGTAAATTATATGGTTGAGTTTAATTATTAATGTTGTTACCAATATATTTTGAAAATTTTAAAAAGTCATCCAACAACAGACAGTTACAAAAATATATCCATCAAAAAGAAATGTATAAAATTTTATGTTTTACTCGACAACGGGAATGTAATTGCATACTTGACAATAAAGGTGGAATGTCCTGCTATAAATATAGACTAGCTCATATATTGTTATAGTTCCAACTTAATAATAAAATTTACTAATTAACCTCCTTCACAACTTTGTTATACTTCATCAAGGTACCACCAGGACTCTATGATAACCAAGGTATACAAATAAACAAGGGAAATGTCTATATATCAAAAACAAGTCCTAAGGTTGTTGCAAAAGCTTACTGGATCCAGTTTGAAGAAGACCTCACCAAGTTCCTTAAATATCGTTCGAAAGAAGTGGTAGCCAACGGTTGTATGCTCTCGACACTTCGAGGTCGACCATGTTCTACTGATTCATTGACTTGGACTTCATTTGAGCTCAAAATCTTTACCACAGCCCTTATTAGTCATGTTTCCGAGGTTAATTGCTTCCCTTTTTTTATGTTAATTTGATCTTTTCTTTCAGTTATAATACTTGTTGTTTTTATTATTAATTCCGAGATTCAGTTTTTCTAAAAGTTCCCAATTGAATTAGCTAATGGTACCTGCGGTCGTTGTTGATTTATCATATCTTCATCAGTTCAAAATAAGTGAAACAACTCTCCCATTTATGTGAAAACTTTTTTGAGGCAAGTGTTTCGACTTATTTTGAAAGGCAAGTACTAAAAGTATTATTTATCACTATCAAAGTAATGTACAAAACAACATAGATTTGAGTAATTCTATGTGTCTTATTACTTCTCGTATTTTTAAGTTGCACCTGGTGTTTTACGTTTTCTAAGAAGCCTCTTTAAAGATTAATATTTCTGATTCTGATTGAGGGTCCGTTCTATTTAACTTATTTGACTTATCTGAACTTATCTTATTTTAAAACTTTATGTGTGATGTTTATATTAACTGAATTTATCTTATCTTATATGAACTTATCTTATCTGAGCTTATTTTATATTATTTGAGCTTATCTTATCGATCTCTTGTATCAAGTTTTTTGAATTTTCAATTTTATCCACATTTCCATAAACATTTTCGTACGATAAAGCTAATATTATTTCACTCAAGAAGAGAAGCTAAACAATTTCAATTTCCCTTGCTATTACGCTAGTACAGAGCAACTTGAAAGCATAGTGAAGAAAGAAGGGTCTTTTGCAGTTGAAGATTCAAAGACATTAGAATTTGATATTGCACCGGAGTCTGAGGATAAGTGGGAAAGAGCCCAAATCATAACGAATTTCATTAGAGCTTTCTCCGAATCATTAGTTTCGCGTCATTTTGGACAAGACATACTCAATCCATTGTATGATAAACTCGTTTATCATGCATTCCAATACTTGGATGATGATCAACCTGCTCGGAATCATCCTGTTACTATTTTACTCGGGAAAAAGTAGTAGTAATTGATAGACTTTTTTGACGGACGCATGCGGAAGGTTAATGGACCAAATTTGTAATTTATGATTTTTTATTGATTGGAATAATTTGTTACAAACTTGAGGGAGATACATATGATATGTGATATGCAAGGTTCCATAAGAGAACTCTTGCTTATGAATGTGGTAGGAAGTACATATGACTCCACACTCCTACGTACAATGCTAACACATATTTATAGGAGTGGTATAACTTAATCTATAATATTCTACACTAATCTTATATGATCTAATAATATCTAATGCTAGATTATTCTAGATTCTTCATTCCTAGATTTTTCTATAATATGCCTTTATTACAATAGATATTTGTTTAGATAACTCTAGAATTCATCTTGATTTTTACACTAGATTTTTCTAGATTACTATTTCTAACAGTAATCACTTTGGAATTTGGATATAAATAGCTTACTCTAGTTAATCTCATACTCCCTCCGTCCCAAAATATAGATAATGTTTCTATTTTAGGAGGCAAACTTTAAAATCTTTGACCAAATATTCTCATTAATGTATACAAAAAACACACTCATATGAGGTCTTGTTAGATTCGCCTCAATGTGTACATTCATAATATAAACTTTTTATATTTTCTTACTAATACGAAATTGAAGATATATTTTAGGACACAGGGAATATTTCCTGCCGTGTATTTACGAACTGGTCAAGCTCAAAGGTCAAGAATACGAACTGGTCGTTCCTCAAAGGTCAAGCTCGGTTCCACAGCTACCGACTCAACTGGAATGACATGAGAAGGATTGCTACGATACCTTCGCAATTGCGACACATGGAATACGTCATGAACCCTTGACAAATCTGGCGGCAAAGCCAACCTATAAGCCACTTCCCCTATTCTCTCAAGAATCTCATAGGGACCTACATACTTCGGACTTAGCTTGCCTTTATGACCAAAAGCATCACCCCCTTCATTGGAGATACCTTTAGCAAGACCTTATCACCCACCTCATAGGAAATAGGCTTACGACGAAGATCGGCATAGGATTTCGCCTTTATCTTGGGCGGCCTTCATCTTAGCTCGAATGACCTTCACTTGCTCCACGGTATCTCGAATCGGCTACGGCCCCAAAACCAAGGAATCACTAATGTCGCTCCAACGAGGTAGGACTACGACACTTCCTCCCATACAAAGCCTCATATGGAGCCATCGAATGCTAGCTCGATAGCTATTATTATAAGAGAACTCCACTAAACTCAATGACTTGACCCAAGATTGTTGAAATTCCAGGACACAAGCACGAAGCATATCCTCCAAAGTCTGAATAGTGCTCTCAGTCTGGCCATCTGTAGCAGCATGAAATGCAGTACTCAACTTTAACTTTGTACCAAAAGCTTCTTGCAGAGCAGCCCAAAAATGGGATAAGAACCTAGGATCACGGTCAGAAACGATATCCTTAGGAACCCCATGCAGACGGATAATCTCACTAGCATAGGCCTCTGCCAACTCCTCCATAGACCAAGGATTCTTCATAGCAATGAAATGAGCCACCTTGGTCAAACGATCTACGATCACCCATACTGCATTCTTACCACCAGCAGCTCTCGCAAGACCCATTACAAAGTCCATCGAGATAGAATCAAATTTCCATGCAGGAATAGGCAATGGTTGTAGCAAACCACCAGGCCTTTGATGCTCAATCTTTACTTTCAGACAAACCATACACTTAGCCACAAATTCAGCAATCTCCTTTTTCATACAAGGCCACCAGAAATTAACCTTGAGATCCTTGTAAAGCTTATCACCCCCAGGATGAACAGAATAGGGAGTGTTAGAGCCTCCTCAAGAATCTTCCTCTTAAGATCCCCAACATTAGGCACGCACCAGCGTCCCATGAATCTCAAACTGCCATCAGCACAAATCCCAAAATTCTCAGCTCGACCTTGCCCTTTTGCTTCACGAATTTTCTCGAGCTTCGGATCATCTCTTTGTTTGCTTCTCAATTCCTGGAACAACTCTGGCTCGACACTCATAGAGCCCAATAATGCCTTAACGGAACCTTGAGGCACCACCTCAATATCAAGCTTTCGGAACTCGTCACATAAATCCTTAGGCAAAATCATGGTGTTAAGAGAGTGTTTTGTCTTTCGACTCAGAGCATCTGCAACCTTATTAGCCTTACCCTCTTGGTACTCCAATGTCAACTCATAATCTTTAATAAGCTCCAACCATCTACGCTGCCTCAGGTTCAGATCACGCTGAGTGAAGATGTACTTCAAACTCTTATGGTCAGTATACACCTTACATGGAACACCATACAAGTAGTGTCGCTAGATCTTGAGTGCAAATACCACCGCTGCTAACTTGAGATCATGAGTCGGGTAGTTCCTTTCGTGAACCCTCAATTGCCTCGAAGCATAAGCAACTACCTTACCATGCTGCATCAAAACACAACCCAAACCATTTTTTGACGCATCACTATATACCTCATACTCTACACCTTCAGACGGTAAAGTAAGAACTGGAGCAGATGTGAGACTTTTCTTCAAAGCTTGGAAAGCATTTTCGCAATCCTCGGACCACAAGAACTTGCACTCCTTCCTCATCAACTTGGTCAAAGGTTGAGCAACTTTGGAGAAATCTTTAACAAAACGTCGATAGTAACCAGCAGAAGGCCTAGAAAACTGCGAACCTCGGACACATTCTTCGGACTCTCCCATTCAACCACGGCCTTGTTCTTGAAGGATCAACTTTTACCCCTTCTTTACTAATCACATGGCCAAGAAATGCGACCTCTTTCAACCAAAACTCACATTTGGACAACTTGGCAAACCATTTTTGCTTCTTCGGGACATCCAAAATCAACCTCGGATGCTTTTCGTGCTCACCCTCATCCTTAGAATACACCAAGATGTACGTCAATAAAGACAACAACACAAGAATCCAAATATTCATGGAATGAATGGTTCATTTGATCCATAAACACCGCGGAGCATTTGTGAGACCAAAAGGCATCACTTCAAACTCATAGTGCCCATTACCTTGTTCGAATGCGAGTCTTAGGGATATCTTCCTTCTTCACGGGAATCGATGATAACCGGACCTCAAATCAATTTTGGAGAAGACCCAGACACCCTTCAATTGATCGAACAAATCTTGATTCGAGGCAACGGGTACTTGTTCTTGATCGTTACCTTATTCAATTCACGGTAATCGATACACATGCGCATACTCCCATCCTTTTTCTTGACAAACAGAACAGGAGCACCCCAAGGTGAGACACTAGGCCTTATAAAGCCCTTATCAATCAACTCTTGCAATTGAGTTTTCAATTCTTGCAATTCGGGAAGCGCCATTCTATAAGGAGCCTTAGAAATAGGTGCGGTACCGGGGAACAAGATCTATACCAAACCGAACATCCTTTTCGGAGGAATACACGGTAGCTCTTCGGGAAAGACGTCCGGATACTCACGGACTACCGGAATACCCTCAAGTTGCTTTTCAAGAGTTAGATCCTTCACCATACACAAAAATACCTCAGCATCTCCCTTCTGCCGCATTCTTCTCATTTTCAAAGCAGATACAATTTTCACTCCCTTCTTCACTACGATTCCCGAATAGGAAATCCGATTACCTTTAGGACCACGGAGTGAAATCTTCTGATCAAGACAATGGATGCTAGCATGATACTTGAACAACCAATCTACCCCTAGAATTACGTCGAACTTGGACAAATCAAACTCCTTAAGGTCGGTTGGAAGATCGGTTTCCCAAAATAACCATAGGGACATCCTTGTATTCAGCATAGCAAGGGTAACTCTCTCCAGATGCAAGAGATATGAGACACCTCACGGGGGAACTAGAGGTCAAATTAGCTTTTTCTACAAAAGCACTAGATACAACAGAAACAGAGGCACCAGTATCAAATAAAACATAAGCAGGCACATTATTATTCAGGAAAGTACCAGTAATCACATCGGGATAAACATCTGCCTCTGCTTGAGTCATCACATATATTCTGTTCTTGGGAGGAACAGAAGAACCGACTGGCTGAGTAGGACCCGCAGAAGATGATGTAGCACTCGGGGTCTTAGGGCACTGAAATGACTTGTGCCCAAGCTCCCTACAATAGTAGCAAGTGATCGTAGTGCCATCACAATTCTTTCCGGATGAATCGCCTTCTCACAACGACGACACTTAGTCGCATCATAACTCTGCCGATAACCGAACCCTGTTTGGTAGCCCCCACGACTCTCGGACTCATACCTCGGTCTTTTAGCCGGACTCTGGCGAAGGACACAACAGGCTTCTTCACAGCAACAACCTTAGCAGCCTCTTCTTCCTTGACGGAAGCATGTATACTTAAGGCGATCTCATATGCCCCCTGAATGTAGATTCTCCCGAACTCAGCACATGGGTCCTAACCTTCGGATCCATTCTCTTTATGTACCTTTTCACCCTCTCAGCCTCTGTAGGTACAACAGTAGTAGCAAAACGGGACAACTTAGTAAACTTGTCCGTGTACTCCTGAATGCTCAAAGTCCCCTGAGATAATGAGAGGAATTCCTCCTGTTTCTGCCAACGGAGCTCATCTGGGTAGAACCTCTCCTTCAATTTTGCAACGAACTGAGCCCAACCGAAATCTGGTGTAGCCATGCAGCTTGCACGAATCGTGCTCCACCTGTTGTCTGCCTCCATTTTTAGATAATAGGTACCTATGGGGACCATTTCTACAGCAGGACATCTAGTGGCTGCAAATAATTTTTCCATCTCTCGGAGCCAACTCTCTAAGATAACAGGATCAGCAGCACCCTCATAGGTCGGCGGCCTATAACGATCAAATCTGTCAAAAACTGACTGCCCACTAGCAGGAGCATTACCACGGTTGGCCAAAGAGATGATGGCATTTTCTAATGCCTGACGTCTCCGGCGAGTCGCTTCCTTTCGTGCATCTAGTGTACGATGGGGAGGCATACTACAAAAAGGAATACATATTAGTTAATAAATTACACGGAAGAAACATATAACACATCATTTTAAAAAAAATAATTCCCGGGGCTTTCTTCCTACCCAAGTAACTCTCACTAAGAATCTTTTCTTGAAACCTAAGACACTAGTAATCCTAGTTACAAGACTACATACTTCATATGAAACATGTAGCAACTCAGAGAGAGTTTTTGGAATGTTTGCTCTGATACCAATTGTATCACTCCGTCCATTCATAGCCAATGAATAAACAAAATAGAAAGATTTATTAAGTAGTAGACGATAGCGGAAGTATCGTCAAGACGGACAGTGTCACTCTAAAGTTCAAATAAAATCTAAAACAACAACAAAATAAATCCCAAAGAACATTAATCCAAAAGTATCTATAACGAGATAACATGATCCCAAAATCCCACAAATAAAGCAAAGAAACGAAATAAGTAATCCTCCTAATTAAGCTCGTCGGTATCTCTCAAACCCCATGACAAAACCAAACTGCAACATATTAACTGCAAAATATATCAACAAACATCCACAATCAGTGGGGAGTAACTAACAGCTCTCCCAGCTCAATTAGGATCCACGTAGAAGTTATCAAGCATTAATAAATAAGTCTCAATCAACATAAAATATCAACTGAACCAAATAACAGCCAAACAACAACTAACAGTTTAACATGGTTAAATAAAGTAAATCATGATTAATAAATTTAATATAAGCATACAAGATCCATAGCATAAGCCTCCAAAATAATAGAACAAAATAATATAATAGGTTTTTGAGAAAGAGCAGAACGCCAGTGGATCGCAACCCACTTCCTAAGGTTTGTCAGATCGAAATCTCCAGACAGCCTATGGGCTTACGTTCCCTACTGCCTGTGTCTAAGAATGACCAAACTCCCGATGCAGGATAGTACCCAGCTCAGTACTTCCCAACCTCTCGGATGACAATAATTAACCCAGGTAATACCCCTAAATCGCAACCTAGGTGGTTGGCATGTTTTTCACCGGGGACTACATCTATCCCACCGGATATCTTAATCTCAAAAAAAATAGTTCTACAAATAAATACAATAATTTATTCAACCATTTATTCATCAAGTATAAATAATAAGGATGCCCTTCAGGCCTTACATCTAAAATCAGCAGAAACTAGGATCGCAATCCAGAAGTCTCATTTCAACGATATATATTCTTCTCAAAGTAATAGTAATAATAATAAAAATAATAATCATAATAAAATCAATTTTTCCCATTAAAAATCATAAACCTCACTTAAAACATAATTATACACCAAATAAAACAATATAATCAAATAGTCCAACTACTACACTCTCGTTGTCTGAGTTTGGGTACAAGGTTCATTACAACGTTAGTTATAATACCCCCGGTACATAACTCTTGGCGGAACGGTACTAAAGACAGTATTATTCTCCCTCGAGTACTGAAACGTCGACAACTTAGATATTGATTTATTAAAACTACAATATTATTATACTCCCAATATAATACAAACAACCAAACCATAATAAAATAAATAAGTCACCACAATATAACTATACAACACGTGAGAACATGGTCATAGAAATAACTCATCAAATCTGCCCAATTCACAAAATAAAATTATGCAACTAAATCATAACTTAATAATAAATACAATATCTAACTTATAAAAAGGAGAGAAAAAGTCACGATGCATTACAACACACCTCTGCAGTTATCAAATAGAATAACTCCCAAAACTTAAAACCATTAAGGCACCTCATGCACACCATAACTTTTTTTTACGATTTTATAGCTTAACTAATAGAAATAATTCTCTAATTGTATTCATTAATCAAAGTGATTATACAAGATTACAAACTTTTGTTATGGCAGACTACAATCTCTTGTTATAGCTATAGGTAAGAATAGCATTGACTATAGTTATATATTATATGGCTGAACTAATATGGAAGACAAGAGTCTAACATAACCGTTTTGCAAGAACGAATACATATACTCTGTCATTAACTATACAACTCAACATCAAGCAAAGCCACTTTGTAATACTTAGTAAAAGAGGACGGAGAGAAAATAAAAGACAACATTACATGATCTCCAAACCGGTTGACTAAAGAAGGGAACCAAAAAAAAACAATCACCCACAGCCGGGGGTGGTAACTTGGCAACAACAACATTACTCCAACCACCAAAAATCATCTAAACATCCATCATAAGTTGACAGTGCCATTCTTGATGAAAAAGATATTGCCTCATGCCATACTAACAATCACCCAAGTCTCATAATACCAAGACAACAAATCACTCACCATACAAGAATCCAAGGAACATGAATTAGCTACTCTTTAACATCTAACTTATACTTCACGGTCATATAAAATCATATTTATCAAACTACAGAACCCAAATAATTACATAATCATATAATTCACAAAAACCCATGAAAACAAACATATAACATCCCACCTAAATTCCTAAAATCAATACTAACCCAACTTAAGTATTAAAACTAGATAAATCCTAAACGGATTCTAATCGTACTAGGATCGACGTTAGTTACCTGGGCCAACTGGAGGAGTGAAGCAAAGTCGTCTAGTTCCCGTCACTGTGCGCCGGTTCGTCCTCCACGTGATCACCTCCTAGCCACGAACAAACACTTAGTAACTAGAGGCTCTTAGTAACAAAAGATGGGATTTTTAGTGTGGAAGAGTGGAGCAAAAAGAGGTGATTTTTGGTGAGATGAAGAATGAGAAACTTTCAGCCTTGTTTACTTTCAATCTCACGGCAGCAAGCAAGAAACATTACAGCAGTTTTTTTTTCCATCCAAAAGACTCCAAAGAAGGCTAAAAATAAGGTGCAAATGTGGGAGTTATAAGCTGTATTGATGGGCTATGATTATGTTAACAATGGGGTATTAAAATGGGTGTTACAAAGTCTAAAATTCAGAAATTCTTCCCTCAAAAATCTGAACAGTTTCGGCCCTTATAAAAAAATAAATGGGTCCATGTGTCCGAGTTTCAAACGGTCGAAACGCGTATAAAGTCAATAAAATATAAAAACGTATCCTAACGCGTATTTTAACTCCCTTAAAAATAAATAAAATTTTTTAAATAAATAAAATAATAACATATACTAAATAAATATATAAATATAGTTTTAAACAAGTTGACAAAATATAACTTATACGATATAATTATTTTTAGAATAAAATGCTAGACTTTTAGTGAATAAAGATCAACTAAGGGACAAATAAGCGCGAAAAATTAGGAGGGAAAACCATGGTGTTACAATTACAATGATAAGTATAGTAGGAGAAGAACAAAATACAGAAAGCTTTCTATGTAGAAGATAAACTTTGAATGGTAGAAAGTTATTTCTATTTCGAACAAGTCTTTCTCCTTAAATAGTTCTTTGCAAGTTATGAGCTTCAATTTGGTTTTCACGTTCTCCCTCAAGCTAGAATTTAGGTCTTCATGGCCCATGATCTTCAACCATAATCCCACGTTTGTAGCAACCGGATTAACTACTTCCACTATGCGTTGTAATGGGAAAATGCCAGCATATTTATAGCAACAACACACTCTAACTTCCAGCGCATGCATAGAGGTTGTTGGAGAACTTCACTCAGTTAGCTCCACTTTTTGTGCCACGGTTTTTCAACTGTTTTTCAAACATAAACAACAGCAACACATATCTAGTAACTTGGAGAATCTTTTATTCAAAGATTTCAAGTAACTAGAACATCAAACATACCATACGATAAAATTCAAAAGATAATAAAAATAATATCTTGACTTAGATTAAATAATTAATCTTTCTCCACAAGATATAAAATTGTAAAAATAAACATTACATTATTTTTGGATTTCATATTTTTCACAAAATAAAAACTATATAATAACCTAAGTATTTGGCATCATCAAAACATGGAATACAATAATTTTAAACACCCTAAAAATATTTAGTCTAAGTTGGTTCAGAAAACACATAAAAAAGACTATTTTTTATTGATATGTTATTAAGCAGTAATATTACAAGGTTCCTAACACGTTGTCCAAATTATCTGATTAGAACAGTTCTTTAGGTCTTTGATTAGCAACAAATTACATGTGGGTGATAAAAGCATTAAAACAGGACAATCATATAATATGCATATAATGATCAGGCAAGCATATACTATACAAAAGCATGAATAATAATAATATGAATATAAAAGAAAGTATAGAAAAGAGATTAGAATATACAGTAAAACGATTATTACTTAAAGATCTACATCATGAAATAAATTGTTAGTAACATCAAAGCAATAAATATAATTGATTGCTCAAGGATTCTCAGGGATTATACCTATGCGGCTTAGATTGAAGAGCGCAACGATCTTTAGGCGGAGCAATCGTGGAACCAGGAACGCATTACAATTAAGAATAGATTGAAGTATTGAAAGTATTTGAGTGTTTGAGTATTTGGAGATTCGAAGTGTATTGCGGAGATATTCATAAGTTTATGTATGCGTAAAATAATAATCAATAGCCGTACGTAATTCGGGAAATCACGAGTATTTATATATAGGTAAAGAGAACCATGCGTCTCCACGCAAGCCCTGCGCCGGGCGCAAGCCTACGTGGCGGGCGCAATGCCACGCGTCATCCCAATCAGATTCAAACACGTGCAAACGCGTTTTGAAAAGATAGAAAAGAAAGTTGCATCTTACACGGGACTTGCGTCGGACTCGGGACTACGTGTGAGTCCACAAGTCCCACGCGTCGGGCGCTCATTGGCTCGCCGATGCGTTACGGCCAATCTTTGGACGCACGTGGCGCGCCGAGTGCAACCGCCGCGTCCGGCGCATATTCCAAGCATATTCTTTTTTATTCTATACGTCTTTCAAAGATACTTTTTTATCCCTAAAATCGGGGATTGAACTTTACGGATTAAAAAAATCGATTTGTATTTAAAATATTTATCAAAGATAATAAAAATGTTTATAAAAAATATTTATTAAAATAATAAATATTCAATTGGGCTCTTAAGTGGACTTAAAACATTTTATGGGCTTAAAATACAATTAATCATCATGAACAATTAATTGGGCTTTAGAATATCATTTCAAAACACAATTTTGGATCGGTTCTTCAAATTGCTCTTCCGTTGGGTCGAGCCAACTAATATCGCGGTATGTTTCATCATTGGATCCTTAAATGGGAAGACACGATTATGTGTCTACAATATTGTTGGTTTTTTTTCCTCAATTTCGATGGGTTTTTTTTCGTTCTTAATAATGGTGAAAGGATTAATATGGTACCTAGGGAAGTGAAGAGTAAATGGGGTAAATGACAGAAAAAATGTGATTGGCTTTTGAGGTGTGGGCAATAAATAATGTAGTGGGGAACACTAGAGTACAAAAGAGGAACAAAGTTGTCATTTAAAATTTTAACAAGGGGAATTTTGTCCAAAAAGTACTATTCAAATGGAAAGATTCAATGTAGGAAGAACTTTTTAAAATTTCCAATGGGGAGTACAGAAAAAACAAAAGAGAGAACGGAGGGAGTAGATCCAAACCTCCTCCTTAATTAAGGAATCCTTTGTTTTCATCTCTTGAACATCCTCGATTGATCTGACCAATGATAGAGACAAAGATTATGCGCTGTCATCGAAGCATGTGAAAAGATTTTGCATTTTCTTGAAGAACTAAAATTATGCAATCTAGATTTCTTAACAAATTATTGTGGTAATTCACCTTCTAGATTACACCCTTATCACCCTTTATTACTTAAATGAAAATAATATTTCAAATTTTGTGACTGAAAATTGCATCATTTTATTCCCTAGATTTTGTAACTGGAAATTTGGTACTACATTTTCTAATTTACACCCTCTCATGGCCCTAGTTATTGAAATGAATATAGAATAACATTAGCTATCTTAAATTTCTAAAACATGCCACCAAAATAAAATTGGGGCATCGTCTGCGTCAACAAATTTACTAGTTGGACCTTAATTTTCTAGTTTAGAATTAGATATAATAGTAACGGGGGAGACAATGTAAGTAGCATTTAGGCTCCGTTTGGTAGGACGTAAAATATTTTTCTTGGAAAAGCTGTTTTCATCTATTTTTAATTTTACATTGTTTAGTTTGCAAAGGAATGAAAACAAAGGAGTGGAAAACTGTTTTCCTTCCTTTTCCTTATCTCTCTTGCACACTCCTCTCACTACCTCCTTACTTTCCCTTTTATTTTCCTTTCGTTTCATCAAAATTCATACATGGAACCAAACAACGGAAAACTAAATTTGGAGTTATGTTTTCCATGAAAATCATTTTGCACGTGAAAATGTTTTATACCCAACCAAACGGAGCCTTAATGAGGATCTAATTGTAATATTACAATAGGACATAGTAATAATCAAGCCTATGTTTAACTTTGATCTAAAACAACTACTAGGAACGATTAAGCTTAGGAGTAATATATAACTTGGATCTATGAAAGGATTTGATAATTCACCTGCTCCTGCTTACTATCTTGCACAATAATTAACATTATTTCCCATAAAACGACGAACGAAATATAGCAACTGATAACTAATTATTTCACTTCAGATGGGAACATGATCCTGGTGGGTAACTTTGCGAAACTTACAAAAATGCAAATATGTGGCGAAATTTCTCCGAGATTTTCAAATTTGTTAGGCGGCACATTACTCATTACATACTATAGTCAAGTATTTTGGTCTCAAGTACAATGTTCATGCTTAGTGAGCTTAACCTAGCTAGAAATTCATGTATAGTCTTTGTTAGTGAGCTTATGTCAAGGTTTGCAGGTTGAACTAGTACCTTGGTTGGTGAATGAGGTAACAGATTTCCATTTTAGACACAAACACTAATGTTACTCCATGCCTTCACATACTTAACTTATAATCCCAATATTACACTTATGAATATGCCATGAAATTATTATACTAATATAATTTTTATAATTGTTGCTTTAGTTCTATCATCACCCAATCACTTGAATTAAAAATTGAATAGCTAGTCTTTGTTATAATAAGATCCGTGACAACTTATCGATCCCAAATATGCGAAAATTATATTTTCTTCGTTTTTAAATGGATGCATTTTCAGTGCACAAAGTTGACCATTAATATCATAAAATATCTTTTTTTTTTTACTAATTGTCATGTTTATTTTTACATGAGCTCCAACTCATAAATTTAACCATTTATAACTTTAATTACATGTACATGATATTAAGACCAATATAAAGGATCTCACACGATAATTTGACCTTCAAAAAGTAAATGTTGTCACCATAACGAAATCCGAGGCAGTTTCAAGATCTTAAAATTTTTGTTTACCACAAACATTGTGAATAAGTTAAAATAAGTTAAGATAAGTTAAGACCCTATAAATTCATTTCAATTAAGTTCGGGAGAATTCGGTTGAAGAGAACATACCCTTATAACTGAGATAAATCATATCAAGTTGCTCTAGTAGAGGGTGAATGTTCGGTGTACTTACACTTTGTCGTTCACGGTACATAAGATATTCCGTGCCGCCCCGGTATAAGGAGCGAGATATTGTAATGTAGCGGGGGAATCCATTGTTTCGGATAATAGGCCTAGCTAGTCCAAACCAATCCGAACAATATTTGGATGTCAATTTTCCACTACACAAATTCAAACCAATTAGAGTTTGAGTACAAATCAAACCAATTCAATTAAATTTATCAGACACTAGATTGTATCCAATCAGAAATATCTAAAATTTTAAAACTCTATTCATTCCATGAAGTAAATTAGGCGCGAGCATCAAAATAAAGCGATTTGATAATAAAAGTAATCTATATAATCACATACAATAAATTCAGTAATAATGACTATTAATTCATATAAACCCACAAATTCCATCGCTAACACTTAGGAAAACATAGTTCCTTAAACAAAATAAAATTTAACAACGGTAGAATCACAACGTCGCAACACAACAACGGTCTGGGAGATTGAATTAAGAGTGAGTGGTCATGGTTGGTGGGAATCGTGAGATTGAGATTAAGAGTGAGTAGTGATGGTGGATGGTAGTCTAGGAGATAAGATTAGAGAGAGAAAATGAAAATAACCATTAGGTTAGGGTTAGGGGATGGTGAGAATTGATATTGTGAAAGAGAAAATGAAGGTATATATATGGTGGCCGCTGAGTAAGTGCTTAGGGTTGGGGTGGGATTTATTCTTTTTTTTTTTTTCTTAAAACCGGATAGGCTTCTTAAGAGAAGCCCAACCCAATTCCAAATATATAAGACCTATTTAACTATTCGGTTATTTTGGATTTTTGGATCCAATCACTCTCAATCCAAACCAATCCGAAATCCCTTTTTTCCAAAAGAACTCAATCTAAATCCAGTCTAAACATAGTTCAAGTTCGATTCGAATTCCTAATTTAGTTTGGATCGGATTAATTTTGGATTTTATCCAAATAACTTTCACCCCTAGCCTCTAGGTGAAGTACCAAGGTCCACCTCAACATATAATGATCCAGTACAACAAAGTTCGGCTTCGCATGAGACAGCGATTCGGTAAACCTAACAGACCCAGTTTTTGCAAAAGTCCAAACATTCGTAGTTTGGATAGTTATTGACTCTATGGGTTTTTGTGGAGTTACGTACGCCTGCACTAATATTCTTTAGTCTTTACTTGTATATAAAAGCCGAGAGGGTTTTGGCTAAGAGATCAGGAGAGAAAGCAAAAGAAAAAATGGAGGTGAAGGATGTTTTACATATGACTAAAGGTGATGGAGAGCTCAGCTATCATCAAAATTCTTCTGTCCAGGTAAACACCAATCATTGTTTTGACAAAAAAGCAAGCATGTCTTTTTATTAATCAGAGAAAACCATACAACTATAGCATGAATTTCGTAAGCACTTTAATGCACTGTGTAATACTCTTATTTACAAGCCTTTGTTTCCTTGCTTGCTTCACTTCAAAACCAATGTTAAATTCTAATCAAAGTTAATTGCTATAACAGAATGGAGCATGGTCAATGAACCAAGGTCTATTAGAGAGAGCAATTCAATCTCTAATCTCAGAGGATGAAAAGCTATCAAGAGGTCTTAATGTAGCTGATTTAGGCTGTGGAGTGGGCCCAGTTCCTTTGGCTCTCGTATCATTAGTGATAACAATTTTGCGAAGAAAGTGGAACGAGTTAAAGCGCAATAATACGCAAAGTCGTGAAATTCCTAAACTTCAAATTTACATGAATGATCTTTCTTCAAATGATTTTAACTTGTTATTTAGAGATTTGATGAACTTGGAACAAATGAAAGAAAAAAAGGATGGTGTGCCCTTGTGCTTCTTGATGGGAGTTCCTGGATCCTATTATAACAGACTTTTTCCTGATAACACTTTGCATTTTGTTCATGGAAATTACACCCTCCATTGGCTATCTCAGGTTTGTTTGTAACATTGTTGTAGTTGGTTGCACTTTTAAAGATTTGGTGTTTCTCACTTTGAAAGCAAAACAATATCAACATAGAGTTGACTTTAAAAACTATATAAGGTTAAAGATTTATTTCAGATTTATAGATGTAAAAGCTAATATATTATGGAGTTCCGACGTAATAAAATTTGCTAATTAACCTACTTCACGACTTTGTAATATATCAAGGTACCACCAGGACTATATGATGAGCAAGATATACCAATAAACAAGGAAAACGTTTATATATCTGAAACAAGTCCTAAGGTTGTTGCAAAAGCTTATTGGG
Source organism: Beta corolliflora (assembly GCA_947648045.1). Classification (NCBI taxonomy): domain Eukaryota; kingdom Viridiplantae; phylum Streptophyta; class Magnoliopsida; order Caryophyllales; family Amaranthaceae; genus Beta; species Beta corolliflora. The sequence goes on from CANSZD010002911.1 coordinate 18,746, forward strand.
TCCAGTTTGAAGAGGACTTCACCAAGTTCCTCAAATTTCGTTCAGAAGAGATGGTATTCGACGGTTGTATGCTCTTGACACTTCGAGGTCGACCATGTTCTACTGATTCATTGACTTGGAGTTCATTTGAGCTCAAACTCTTTACCAAGGCTCTTGCTTGTCTTGTTTATGAGGTTAAATACTTCCGCCATATTTTTTTTAGTTTCTCACTTTCTTTTTGCATTGAAATGCATTTTTTATATTATCACTTTTACCTTTTACTTTTCATTAACTCGCATTTCCTTAATTATAACTTCCCAAATTAAAATAATGTATTTTCACTATATACCTAATCAATGGCATAACACCCTAATTAGAGAGTTTTACCAAATCTATCAAAAGCAACATGCTATCTGGATCATGCGTTTATATCATGCAATAATGGTCGTGCAACTGTTTTCAATTGAATACACAATTAGTGAGAGTATACTATATGAAGATTGAAGAGACGTTTTTATTTAATCTCTTGGAGATTGTGATTGCATTGGGAAGGAACATGTCGTTTCTTGGTAATTTGGAAGGTACATGTCATTTCTGAGGTTTATTGAGGTTTATGTCTTTTCTTGAAGACATGTGCTTGTTCACAAATCCTCTATAAAGAAACGGAAATAAATGCAAAACCATGTGTGAATAATGGATTATTAAGGTGTCATGGGGTGCTGAATAAGGAACTGATTTTAACCAAAAATCATTTAGGCCATGTTCTTTTGGACTTATTTTCAGCAAAAATAAAAAAAAATAAGTTCAGTTCAGCAAAAATAAGTAAAAATAAATTTAGTTCAGCAAAAATAAGTAAAAATAAGTTCAGTTCAGCAAAAATAAGTTCAGTCTTGTCTAATGCTGTAATTATTATTTTTGTTTTCAATATTACTATTAATATTGTTATTATTATTAATATTATAATTATAATAACGATGAATTTGTATTTTTTATTTATTTTATTTTTTTATTTTTAAATTTTTAAATTTTTTTAATTTTTTTAATTTTTTTAATTTTTTTAATTTTTTTATTTTATTTATTTTTTTATTTATTTATTTATTATTATTATTATTATTATTATTATTTATTATTTATTATTTATTATTTATTATTTATTATTTATTATTTATTATTTATTATTTATTATTTATTATTTATTATTTATTATTTATTATTTATTATTTATTATTTATTATTTATTATTTATTATTTATTATTTATTATTTATTATTTATTATTTATTATTTATTATTTATTATTTATTATTTATTATTTATTACTACCTCCGTTTCATATTAATCTACACACTTAAACTTTTCACGCATACCGATGCACTACTTTGAGCCTTTATATCTCTAATTTTGTATTTGTAAAAAATATAAAAAGTCGATATTCTAAAACCACATATCGAGACGAATCAAACAAGACCCCACATGACTATATTTTTTCTTAACCATAATTCACAAATGATAGTCAAAGGGAAATTTGTGAATAGTGTCAAAAGTGTAAGTGTGTAGGTTAATATGAAACGAATGTAGTATTTATTATTTATTATTATAAAATAATAATAATAAGTATTGATAATATTATGTTAATATTTATTGATTATTATAATAATAAGAATTGATAATATTATGTTAATACAGTTTAGTTCAGCAAAAATAAGTTCAGTACAGCCAAAATAAGTTCAGTTCAGCAAAAATAAGTAAAAATAAGTTCACTTCAGCAAAAATAAGTAAAAATAAGTTCAATTCAGCAAAAATAAAATAAGTTCATTTCAGTTTAGCCAAAATAAGTTCAAAAGAACAGGGCCTTGATACAAAACCTATTTTGAAAGAATAATAATGTGTAATATAGGTTCATTGCCCAGCACCTTGGGGAACCCGTTAGCATTTACCTATCAATTTTATCCACATTTTCATATATAGAAGTAAAACATGTAGCCTTCGTATTATAAAGCTAATATTGTTGCACTCTCAGGGATTGATTAAGGAAGAGAAGGTAAACAATTTCGATTTCCCTTTGTATTACGCCAATACAGAGCAACTTGAAAGCATAGCGAAGAAAGAAGGGTCTTTTGCAGTTGAGTATACAAAGACATTAGAATTTGATATTGCACCAGAGTTTGAGGATAAGTGGGAAAGAGCCCAAATCATAACGAATTTCATTAGAGCTTTCTCTGAATCATTAGTTTCGCGTCATTTTGGACAAGACATACTCAATCCATTGTATGATAAACTCGTTTATCATGCATTCCAATACTTGGCTGATGATCAACCTGCTCAGAATCATCCTGTTACTATTTTACTCAGGAAAAAGTAGTAGATTTCACTCTGGATAGCCTGTTAATATTTTATCACGTATTGTATGATTGTCGAGGCCTATAGTTTCCTCTAGTTAGTAGTGTATCTCTTGCCATGTATTATATAATTATTGTTCGGTTGGTATGGATCGACATACAATAATCAGGGATCCTATCTTCCTTCACTGTACTTACATAAACTACATTTGTACCGAACTTGACATTATGGAATTATGCTAGCACCTATACTGCTATACAAGATGCCTTTAATAAATTTGGCTTTAATACTAGAATGGTAGCTAATACTATTCTTGATTAGCATATATTGTCAGATTATCAAAATGACCATGATTGGAACAAGCATCGTTACTTTGGGATTTCGATTCCGGTTTCAAATTTTTCGAAGCCAATAATACTAGTTTCAATTTCAAAATTTGAAAATCTAACAAACTACGAGAGTCTTGTTCACCCATCTATCTATAAGGTGACAACATGTGACCTTAGTAAAGTCTAAACTAACACATGCCCATATGGACGGTTGGTTGGTACTCCAATTAATTGGAAAAGAGGAGTGCTAAAATGCAGCCTCTAGTTACTAAGCCTTTCAAACCTTTACTTTTACATTCATTAATAAAACCTTCTATCCTTAATCCTCACACCTTTAGAAATCTTTTTTTTTTGCTAATTAAGTGAGTTTCATTGCTTCAAATCACGTTACACCTAACCAAACCAAGGATAAAACGAACCAACTAGGTTGGACCCTTTTACTCCAAGCTAAGGAATGTACAACTAATCCACCAGGATTACAAACATCTCATTACATGAAAAGTCTACAAATTCCCAAACCAGATTTGATCCTTCTGCTTTGAGTTTATGCGGCAAAACAATGTCAATTCTCAACTACACTACACTCTTAACTTGCTTTACAGTTTGCTCCACACTTGGTACACAACTGTACCAATAACTATTGCTCCTTGCTTGCCATATAAAATACACCAGCGCAGCTATTCCATCATACATCACCTGCTTCAAAAATTTTTGACTTCCTGCAGTCAGCAACCCTTCTGGTAATTGTCTGCAAAGTATATCTATTTGCTGTAAATCCTAACCAGTCTTTAATATTCAACCAACATTGCTCACTATACTTGCAGTGAAAAAATAGATGAATATGATCCTCAGCTGCATCTCTACATATTAAACACAGATCAGAATCACTAATTCCCATTTGAGCCATTCTTGATGTTGTCCGCGGCTTTGATTGTATTGTTAACCAATTGATAAACCTATATTTAGGAACACATAATTTATTCCAAACCAGTTTATCCCAATTGATTTTCTCTTTTTCACCTTTAATCTTCTCATACACCTCTTGTATTGAGTATCTAGTCATTGTGCATAACTCAGCTTCAGTATAATAAGTCTTCAATTTGTCCTTGACTTGACAAATCTGTTCCAGTACCAGCTAGCTCCCAGATTAGGAGCATAGCTCCACCAATTATCCCCTTTCAAGTACACTGAATTAATCCACTTAAGCTAGACATTGTCTTGCTTAGATGCTATAGCCCAGACATATATTCCTAGGCAAGCCACATTCCATACTAAAACATCTCTATATCCAAGACCCCCACAAGTTTTGCTCCAACACAAATTTTCCCAAGCTACTGCCCCATGTTTATTGGTGAAAACATTGCCACTCCAAAGAAATGCTCTGCATATTTGCACCACTTCATGTAACACACTTTTAGGGATTATGAAGACTTGAGCCCAATATCTATGTAAGCTCATCAATACAAAATTAATAAGCTGAGATCTGGCAATAAATCTACCATGCACAAAGGCCTCCTGATTCTCTATGATAATGTACGGCAAAACATGTCTCAATCTCCCACACAACACTTTTGTGACACATTTATATAATGTATTACAACAAGAGATAGGTCTATATTAACTCACATTTTGAGGACATCTAGTCTTAGGTATCAAAGTAATAACAACGTTATTTAATTCTTTTAATACCTGACCACTTTGTAGAACATCCAATACTGCTGCAATGATTTCATCCCCAATGATATTCCAGCTACCTCTATAGAAAAATGTATCAAAACCATATGGGCCTGGAGTTTTAATTTGTTTCCAGGGATTGAAAGCAAAGCTATTCACCTCCTCAGTTGTATAAGGTGCTTCCAATATTGCTCTATGTTCATCATTAACTAGAGGACCAGCTTGAACCACTTCTGCCAACATGATTTCTTTGTTGTACATTTCTACCTAGCAACTTCTTGTAATAAGCAATAAAAGCTTCAAGTGGGCATCGGCATCTTCATGCCATTTTCCCTGTTCATCATGAATGTTATACACTTGATTGTGTAATCTCCTTGACATAAAGAGCATTTGGTTAAGTCATTCACCAGAATGAGAGAATATCACCTGAAAATGAATCCACTCAAATGTGCATTTTGGAGTTAAAGCTAGTAACTTTTTAGGATTCCTCATTCACAAGAATGGAATGGAAATTGATCAGAATAAGGCAAAGTGTCATTGGCAGCCAAGCCACCTTCTAATAAAAAGGAATTGCAAAGATTCCTTGGACATGTCAATTATGTCAGAAGATTCATGGCTAATTTAGCTGGAAAGACTTAAAAGTTTTCACCTCTGCTAAGATTAAAACATGAATCAGAATTCAAATGGGAAGAGGAGCATCAAAAGGCCTTTGACCAAATCAAACATGATTTAGCAAGTCCTCCTGTATTGATTCCTCCAAGGCAAAATGGAAAACCATTAAGACTGTATCTATCCGCCTGTGAATATTCCATTGGTAATCTCCTTACTCAAGAAAATGAAAAGGAACATGAGCAGGCCATATTCTACCTAAGCAGAATTTTGCATCATACAGAAAAAAGGTATACCATGGCAGAGAAATGGTGTTTGTTTTTATATGATGCATTAATTAAACTCATACATTATTTCATGGCCTTCACAGTAGAAGTAGTATCTCCAACAGATGTCATAAAATATATGATATCTCAACCTATTATAAAAGGAAGGTTAAGCAAATGGAGTCTACATTTACTACAATTTGACTTGATATATGTGCCATAAAAGACAGTAAAAGGTCAGGCTCTAGTTGATTTCTTGGCAACCCTTCCTTGTTGTGACTCAAGAATCATTGATGAAGATGTCCTTCCATGGACCTTATTCTTTGATGGGTCCAACACTCGAGAAACAGCAGGAGCTGGGATATATGTTTTATCTCCTGGTAGGATCCCAAATAAGCTAGCAGTAACCCTCAAGGGTTCATGTACCAACAATAGAGCTGAATATGAAGCTTTATTAATTGGATTGGAAATGCTGCTAGAATTGGGAGCCAAAAGAGCAAAAGTATATGGGGACTCCCAGTTGGTCATTTACCAAATGAATGAAGAATTCAAGAGTATATCATCAGTATCACAGGAGTATTGAAAGAAAGCACAAAAGTTATCTAAACAATTTAAGGAAATCACTTTCATACACATTCCTATAGAAGAAAATAAAGTAGCAGACCAGCTGTCTCAAATAGCTTCTGTTAGGGAGGAGATGCCTTCAAAAAATGAAGATATCATTCTCCAAGAAAAAGTCCTAGAGCCTCTCAGGAAAACTGATAAGGGAGGATCAGATTATATATTAGAAGTCTATAGAATTTCAATATTAAGAGAGGAAAAGGATTGGAGAGATGAAATTATCCAGTATCTCCAGAACCCAACTGGGACAAAAGTGCCAAATAGAGTCAAAATGGCAGCAACTAAGTTCTATATACAATTTGGTGAACTACATAGAAAGGATCCAGAAGAATTACTTTTAAGATGTGTGGATGCTGGAGAAGCTCTAACCCTCATGGCAGAAACTCACCAAGGGTTATGTGGAGCTCATCAAAACGGCCTAAAAATGAGATGGTTGTTACATGAGCATGGCTTCTATTGGCCCACCATGAGAAAAGATTGTATAGATTATGCTAAAGGTTGCAAAAGATGTCAGAGATTTGGACCTATCAGTAGGGCACCAGCCTCGGAACTTAAGTACATTCTTAAACCTTAGCCCTTCAGAGGATGGGCAGTAGATGTCATAGGGGAAATTAACCCTGCATCTTCTAAGAAGCATTCATACATTCTAGTGGTGACTGATTACTTCACTAAATGGGTAGAGGCTCAAGCTTTCAACAAGATCAATACCCATGTTGTAATAAATTTCGTGGAAGAAAAAATCTTTACAAGATTTGGAATTCTAGAAACTATCACTTTTGATCAGGCCACAGTATTCAGGAATCGACCTCTTTGGATTACCTCAATCAGTTTGGGATCACCAAGTTGCATTCAACACCTTACTATGCTCAAGCAAATGGTCAAGCTGAAGCTACCAATAAGATCATAGTAAAAGGAATTTCAAAACTAATAGATAATAATCCAAGAAAATGGGATGAGTTGCTGTTATATGCCATATGGGCCAACAGGACCTCTAAAAGGGCAGCAACAGGAGTCACCCCCTTTAACTTAGTTTATGGGCACACTCCAGTTATCCCAGCTGAAGTGAATGTAAGATCATCAAGGGTAGCCCAACAAATGGGATTATCATGAGATGACTATTCGCAGGCGATGAACATTGAAATTATGGATGCTCTAGAGGCTAAGGAAGAAGCTCAAGCTAAAATGAGAATCCAAAAAGAAAAAGGTTGCTAGGGCTTACAACAAAAAGGTAGTGCCTAAAGAATTCCAAGAGGATGATAAAGTTTGGAAAATGTTTCTGCCAGAAGTAGCTTACAAAGATCCACAGTTAGGGAAATGTCCACCTAAGTGGCAAGGTCCCTTTATCATTCACAAGAAAATGTCTGGAAACGCATATGTATTAAAGGACATAGATGGTAACTTAAAAGATAGAGCCTTGAATGGTAAATTTCTAAAGAAATACCACCCATCCATATGGGAACAACATGATCCTGTGTTTCAACAAAAACATGCAGAATTGTTCCAAACACCAAAGGATTATTGAAATTACAACATAATAAAAAATATTATGTCCTACACATTTCAACATTGTCTAACAGCTAAACTGAGGTTTTTAATGGCTGACTAAGCATTATAAAGTTTTTCCTTCTGGAGAATCAAGCCCTGCTGTACAGCCATATCTTTGAACATCTCTTGCCTCAAATTGGCAAGTTTGGTTCGTCCTTGTTGCAGTTTTTCTCTTCAGTATCAATGGAGCTCTGAAGTGAAGACTTCTCATTGATGATATTAATCTCCTCTTTATTGATCTCAGCCAGGCGACTTTGTAGAAGTTGTATTTCCTCAGAAAGAAGCTTCAGTTTCTGATCAAAAGAACTCAAAGAATCTTGGATCTATTTTCTGAAGTTTTTGAAAGATTTGGCTTGACTTTCCAAAGAAGCTTCCTCTTCTTGAAGTTTTTGAGCTGAGAACTTTGGAGATTGAACTCTCGTTTCAGCATTACATTGTTGAAGAAGAAGGGTCTCTTTGACATAGTTAAGACAGGGTATCCAATACTCAAAACCTTGAGAGATTAGGGATTCCAAGATTTGTTTGAGTGTTTGTGCAGAACCCTGATCATAGGGGTTATCTGTTAAGGTCAAGTAGAGTTCCCATATTTTGTCTTCCTGTATCATATGCTCAGAGTCTTCCTGTCTTATATGTTAAGAAAAGTGGTCACTGCTAGCAGTGGTAGGCTGATCCACAGGCTGATTCCTCACAATCATAGTTGTTTGCAAATTAACTTCTTTCCCTCCATCAGAGTCTTTCATCACACTTGCCTCTTGAGTGCTTCCCATTGCATCATAAAGTAGAGAAGCCAAGTTAGCAAGAGAGTGAAGTTTGATATCATGAGGACATTGACTCATATAGAGGAAATCTAAAATGAATTCACGAGGAAAGAAAGGCAAACCAGTCCTACAAGTAGATTGTGAAGTTGATAAAGAGCCTTTGAACACAGAAGTAGTCAAAAGCTCAGTATTGCTCCTTAAGGGTGTGACTTCTAAAGGAATAACATCTTTTGGGATTTCACTCCCAGCAATGGAAGACATTGCTTCGAAGTTTGTTGAATCAGCATTTGGGCTCGGAACTTCAATATTTAAAGGACTTGGCTCCAAGGGGTCTTCATTAAACTAATGAAATAAGTCTTCATTAGGAGAATCCATGTGTGGATGATCAACATCCTCTGACTGGGGGGCAACACTTCCTTCCAAAGGGAAAATAGCCACATTCTCCAACTGGTAGGCAGCATCACTTGAAGAAAGAGGGGGATGGTTGATAACAGATTCATCAATAAAGCCACCCTTTGAATTATTTATGGGTCAACCACTTTGGAAGTACCTACTGAAGGATGGCTGGCAGAGTTAAGAGGTGATGACTTCACAGAAGAAGGATCACTTGGAGTCTTAGGCTCAATGTCATAAACACCGAAAAGACCTATGATTAAATAGTCAATACTCCAAACAAAAGAGTGAAACTTCCTATAAAAAGAGTAAAGATGGTGTTCATACCTGCTTTAATTCCTGGGAGTTTCCTTTTAGAAAAAATCTGAGATATTGGCTTGGCATCATCTTCATCAGAAGAGATTACATACTGTTGTGCCTCAGAAGAAGCTTTCAACTTAGGGTGTTTCCTGTTGGAATGTCTTGAAGGCCAGGGAGCAGAGAAGCAATTGTAATCTCTCTTTTTTAATTTGCAACTCTCTTGAGAGGGTCAATTTGCTCTATTGGCCCCAGGGATTGAGTGTCCTTGGAAGCAGAGAGACAATTATAATTTCTCTTTCTTGCAGCTCTCTTGAGAGGGTCAATCTGCTCCATTGGCCCCATGGATTGGATGTCCTCCACAGTCTGGACATCTCCATAGGAGACCCCCTGATCATAAACAGCATCTTCATCCTCGGAAGAAACATGAGGTTGAACCCTTTGGTCTATGGTGGCCCAATAGAGCTTGTCATATCTAGAATCTATTTCCATGCCATCAGGCACTCTTATCTTTTTCTTGCCAGCTTTAGCTAAGAGGCAACAGAAAGTACAAGGAAAATTTAGTAATGATCATTCCTACTGAAAGTTATAAAAATAACTGAGGAAAGAAATTACTTACAGCCCAAGAAGAGTTGATTCTCAAAGCGCGCCAAAGCCTAAAAACATGATGAGTTGTCCCGGAATACATGATCCCACCATAAATGAAAACCTCGAACAGCTTTGGTGATCCATTTTCAAGGAGAAATGGACATGGAAGTAAGGTTGAGATTTTTACTCTGAAGGTACCCTCTTCAAAACGACTCCTTGAGCTCCAAGGATCATTGCGGGTCAAGAAGTAAGGTATAGCTAGTGTTTGAACTAATCTGAATTGTCTAGCTACCAGCTGTGGATTGTAGGCCTCAAAGCCAAAATACTCAGGCTCAACAGCTATTAAATATCTAGACCTAAGAACACTACTCCAAAAGTTTCCACTCCCTAAGGAACTAGAGTGGATGTCAAGAGATTGTAGCCAAACAGGCACTGCTTGATGGCGCCAGGTTTCGTTTTCAACAGAAGCAGCCATTTTGCCTAGAAAAATGTTCCAGATACCACGATTTGACTTAAAAACCAAGAAGTACAAGAAAATCAAGCTTGGATGCCAAACCTCATCTGGAGAAACAAGATTGAAGCTAACTTCACCATAACAGCTACAATCATGAAGACTAGAGAGAAACAGAAGGGGATCAAAAGAAAGATCTTTCTCCTCTGAACCCTTGGAGCTTCAAAAGCAGACGGTGGAATGAGAACCATCAAACAAGATAGATACATGTGGCCCCAGCAAGTCAAAAGCCAAAGGGGTCCAAATCCCTTGTCAGTAGAGAATATGGGGGACTTAGAGGTATGAATTTCAAAACCTTTAAAGGACTCTCTACTCCTAAAAAGACATCTATAAAGTTGTCCCAATAGAACAGGAGCCAAAGCTACTTCTTCAGAAGTAGAGGAGATGTTAACAGCTAGAGATAGCCATAATGTTACCACTCCTCCAGCTCTAGACATCATTAATTGGAAAGGGCAAAGGTAAAAAAAAGTACTTCCTCTTGAGAAGTAACTTCTTCACTGGCGTCCTTATTAATGAAGAAATCAACGAATTTCTGAAAGCCTCATTTGCTGGCACTTGCAGTGGGACTAGCAATTTGTCGAAAGGTTGATAAACATTGACTAAATAGCTGATTATGTTCTTTAACATGGTGAAAGATAGGAAGATCAATTCCATATTTACCTGTTGGAGAAGTCCCAGTAATAAAGGCAATATCACCTAAGGTTACAGTCATTGGCCCCCATCGGAACAAGAAGCAATTGATGGCAGGGTCCCAACAAGCCAATAGTGCAGTGGACATAGCCCCATCAAAGGGATTGGTTTCATAAGAAGCTAGTCTCAAGAAAGGCAATATTTTGTTCTTGGACCATTTTTCATGAAAAGGTTTCATTCGCATAAACCATGCTCTTGCATCCACCCCTGAAATCCAACCTTTAAAGGGTTTGTTGGCTAAGGGCCAATTCAAACTTAGAAGGGTTTTTGGGGCAAATGCAAGTGTTCTGAGCTTATTATCCTCTAAGATAATATAGTCCAAGAACGGGTAACATTGTTGCTCTAAGACTATTTGGCGCTTTGGTTTTTGAATCTTGAAAGGAAAGCAGGGACCAATAGTGGCAATTATATCTTCTAAAGGAGTGTTAGGATCAGTGTTCTTGTTCACATACTAGAATACTTGAGATTTATAAGTCCCAAGATTCACTCTAATGGCGTTGCATAATTGACGAGCTACTTCAGATTTCATGGCGTCACGTTTTTTAGCAAGTGCTTCACGAATCTCATCTTCACGAACTCATTCATTAGACATGGTGAATTGAAGTTTGGTAATGGTTGTAAAGTCGTAAAAAATGTAATAAAATTGTCTAAAAGATCTTAAATTTTCCTAAAATCCTTGAAAAAGGTATTAATGAGGAAGACAACTAAAATGAAACAATAAAAGAAGAGGACACGTGCATAACGCGTGGTATGTTTCATTTTGGGTCATGTTTCATTGGGCCATGTTAAAGCCAAGTTTTAATAAATTAAAACGCAAGGTCTTGAAGTCATGATAAAGAAGCTTATTCCAAAGGGTGCGTGACTTAGAGACACATTCTAAAGAATACATGACTTTTCATGTTCCAGGAGACGGTAAAAAATCCCTTTATAAAAAGGGGTAAGCATAATAACGATGACACATTACTCATCTCTTGATCAACACTTCCAAACCTTTCATCTCCCAAAGCCTTCTCAAAAAACCCTCTTCTCCAAAAATGGATGTTCCCCAACCATCAGCGGAGTCCGGTATCACTGGACCCCAGGAGGTTAACCCACAACAGGTTAACCAGCCCTTCCTTCCTCCTCCAGAAATACGGGAGGAAAGAGAGGAAGAAGAAGAGGAAGAAGATGAGGAGGATGCCTCTCCATCATCAGAGGATGCCTCTCCATCATCAGAGGATGCCTCTCCATCATCAGACCCTAAGTCTGGTGATGATGAGGAGGAGGAGGATTATGATGATGATGAACCCTCTGCCAAGAGGAGGAGTCTCTCAAACTACCTTGAGGAGACCTCCAGCGGGGAAAGCGGTTCTGCCCCCTCTACGGATGATGATGATGAAGATAGCCTTCCTCCGGAGCCGGCCTCCGAAGAGGACTCGGATGGCGACAAACCGCCATCTCCAAAGGACGTAGTAGAAATTTAGGCCTAGATTTTAGAATTTAGAAATTCTAAACAATAAATTGTAAATTTTTATTCTAATATAAAAATTTTAATCCTAGGTTGCTTGTAAAACTTTCTTATTTAATGAAATCTAGTTTTCTACCTTTTGTTCAAATTTCTGTTATTATTCCATATTTGCATTATTTATTTTGTTCAATCAAAATTGTTCAAATTAATATCTTATTTTAAAGAAATAAACTGTCAAATCAAATAATGCACACTCAACGGCCTAAATTAGAATGAAGAAAGATGAAGTGTCTCTTGGGATGCTAAATCTATTAAAATTTATTAATGAAGGAGAAAAAGTTACTTCAAAAGTAATAATTACCTTTTAAACCATACACGCCATTAATGGAAAATCATAAAAATGAAATGACACATTGAGGGGTTAATGGGCAAACCCATTTTACCCACTAAGGCCTTAACTTAAAATGGTTGAGGGTGGTTACAAATTATGTAACACATCGCCTTGACATATAACAACATATTCCTCACGTATCCTAAAAAATAGGGACAGTTACAATGGTTGTATTATAAATATATCATTCTAACTCTGAGGTTTTTGCCCTTAACATTTTTGTTTTATCATCAAAATCCAAAAATCCTTGAATATGGTTAACCAACAAATATCTCTATTACCTTTTCCTGAGGAATGTTGGAGACATCGGTTCAACATTGACATAATACAAGAGGATTGGGAGGAATTCAAAAATGAGGAGATGAAGAAGTGGCAGTCTAAGGTCACGAAACTTTTTGGAAGGGATCCAAAGATCCAAGCTGGAGATCCTAGGGAACAAGGGTCCAATGCTACTATCATTGGGAGCAATGTGGATTTCTTGGCATTGAATCTTTGGCCAAAAATGGAAAAAGATGAGCTATTGAAAATAATAAGCGTTTGCAAAGCATGGGGAGAGTGCATTGTCAAAAAGTACTTTCTCCCTGAACTCACGATGAAATACCACAAGTCCATAATCTGTGAAGGCAGTTTGGGCATATTCAACAGAAAGTATAGGGTAATCCAACTGGGAGAAAATAAGAGTTTCAAAAAACTCATACAGTACAAGTGTACTTGCCTATTGTGGCATGAACGTTTGTTGGAAGGAGGCATCCCTATATTCCCTGGCGAAGACTACTCGGATGATGATGATCCCGATGTTGATGAAAACAATGAGCCACAAATCATCATCAGTTTCGCCCATATCCATGCTTGATATATCAAGCAATATTTTAAATTTCTTAGTGATTTTGGTGATAGTGCATAGTTTAGAACTTGTCTAGGAAGCTATGTATCTATTAACTTAGTTGAACTTAGGTGTTCATGATTAGACGAGTTTATTTCATTATGAAATAATTTTTATTTTGTTATCCCTTTTTTCAATGCATCTCCAAATTATAAAAGTTGCGGATTTATATAACATTGTTCATAAAATAAACAGTGGACTCAAGAGATTAATCTTAGGCACAAACGCCTAAAAGATATAATATAAAGTTTTAGATTTATCAATAAATTGATTTATTCTATATAATCTTAAAACAAATGACAATAAAAAAAAATCAAAATTTGTTTTAAAAAGTCAAACATACTTAACCAGTAACCGATCATAGAAGTTATTACAAAAAATAATCGTTGGACTGATTACTTGGTTATTTAAAGAAACATAGCCACAACGTGCTATCATAACATCTTCGTTTCAAAACATCAAAATGGATAATGAAGCATATGCAAATTTGGTGGCTGAATTCGATGATGATTGCTTCAATCATCGTTATGCCTTTAATACATAGAAGAAGATAAGGGGTCTTTATTATGAATGAAAGAACCAAATGGATAGAGAAGATGGCACATGTTTTTGGAGATGAACATGTCATTGCGCCAGAAAACCTTGAATCAGTTGAATCAAGCGCCACAAAGGTTGGTTCTAATATGGATCTCTTATCCATCTACATTTGGCCTAAATTGGGAGAAGAATCACAAGACAAACTGCTAACATTTTGTAAAAAGTGGGGGAAAGAAATCTCCACCACCTTCCACTTTCCAAGACCTCAAAGAATGAACTGGATGTATGCAAAGACTCTAGTTCTTTCCAGTACCAAGTCCTCCCTCAAAGTGGTTAGGATGGAAGAAGGTCAAAACGAACATCAAGGGAGAATAATTCACTTTAAATGTTTGTGTGAATTGTGGAAGCTGCTTATTCAAGAAAGACACTTCCCTTCCTGGATGTTCACTGCGCTGATTGATAGGAGATATGCTTGGGATGGCAGTCACCAAAGAAATCTCTTTGAAGCAAAGTTCAAGTACTCTCTTGAAGATGGCTATTACTTCGGAGTTACCAAGAACCATGCGGGGTATGAGTTAGAAGCTAGAGAGTACAGGATGATGATTAAAGTATTGTGTAGGGAACATTTCAAAATGTTGTCTCTAAATGCAATTCCTTTTAATTAGAATGCCATTAGTGACTCTATCTCTAAGAAGTTAAGTCATAGTATAAATGTAACAACGTTACCTCAAATGGTAGTCTTGTTAATAATATATTTTAATAATATATTTGCAATGATTAATTCGCTCTAGCACACAATTTTGATTCATTAAATTGAATTAATCATATGCCCCTTTATTAACTGTATTCCCTTACAAAATTGTTTTTAATTTCCTACGAAATTAAACGGTTAGGAAATAATTATTAAACAGTTAAAGCGCCTAAGTCTTTATATATGTGATCTCCAAAAGATCTTAGACTTAAACAAAAATGAATTACACACATCTTCCCATGTTTCGCCAAACTGCTCCAAAAGATATGTCATACCCATCAAAATGCTCGAATCACCACAAGGCATTAAGTATCATATCTGGAGATAAGAATGAGTTTACTAAGCATGAATCTACAAAATGGACCTCCTCTATTCAAAAATACTTTGGAGACAATCCTGTTATGCAACAGAACTCAGAGAATAAAAGAGAATCTAAAGCCTTCCAAATATGGTCTAATCTAGATCTCGTAAAAGAATTGATATTTCCAAAACTTGAAAGGAATGACTAGGTAACATCTCTTCTAGTTTGCAAATCATGGGGCAAAGTCATCACAGAAGAGATATGGTAACCTAACATTCCTTGGAGATATCTAAAAAGGCTCTTTGTCAAAGGAACTCAAAAGAAGGTTAAAGTCTACCGAATGGTGGATGGGTCATCATCAAGAGACTTAGTACAATACAAATGTGCATGTCAGATTTGGTATGATCTTATGACCTACGATGTAAATCCTTGTTTGTTATCACCAAATAACCTTGCAAGTGTGCGTCTTGAAGAAACTTTCTTAATGGATTTCACAATGGCCAGAAAGAATGGTGAAGGAATGCATGAAAGGTTATTCTTCCCAACTACTTTTAGTCATCCAAAAAGAGCATTTATTGATCAGCTTAGAACAATGGAAGAAGTCACATTGAGAATACTACTGGATGATATTGGCTATAACCATTAGAAGTCCCTTTATGCTTATAATTTGTGTAGTGCTGAGTGCATCACTCCACAAATCAGGGGGGCAATTTGTTACTACCATTTTCGGATGTCAAGTACCATTTATTGTGGTACATTGAATCAAACCTCAAAAGGTTTAATTTTGCTTTAACACAAGGGCCCAACATAAGCATAAAGCCCATTGAGCGAGGTCAACAGAGGTCAAGATCAACAAAGAAAGACCATCAAGACTTCCAAGAGATGAAAGTCAAGGGCAGTAAAAGAACAAGCAATCAGAGGATAATCATAAGACGGTTCAACAGGAAGACAAACGTGCATTAGATAGCAACAGTTATTCAGCGCCAGAAAACGGTTGAGGTTTGAATTAAATATGATTCAAACATTTTCCCTCCCTATCATGCATGGAAGTTACATGTTATGTTTCTCTATAAATAGAGAAACTATTATCAAGCAAAAGACACAAACAACTCATCAAAATTGCATTTCTTAATTCCTTAGCGTAACTTAGCGTTAGCATAGCTCAACCCCCTTCTGGGGTTATAGTTTAGTTCTTTAGATTTAGCTTTGGCATCCGAGCATGTTTTGGCGCCATTAGACAAGATCTCTAACTCTCTGATTGAAGTAAGGAACCATGGAGGTAACAACCTTCGTGTTTCCCCTTTAGTTGTCCAGCCTGGCTTATCCCTTATATGTTGTAAAATCCATCTTTAAGTTTGTGGCATGTATGGGAATTCTACAGTTTAATTATTTTTTGCTCTATTTATTGCTTTTCGCCTGAAATTAATTTGTTGTAGTTTGATCATTAATTAAATTGCAACAGAGTACGTTAGCAAGGTTTTATCTAATTAAAACCGGTAACCCCCAGGGACTAAGTCTCCCAAGGCATTCAATACTAAATTATTGGGTGTCCATTGGTAGTTTGCAAGGTCAACGAGGCGATTTTGCACCAACAATAGTAGTACTTGTGTTGGTGAGCTAATTTCGAGTTTTGCAGGTTTAACTGGTAGCTTGGTTGGTGGATTAGATAACAGAGGTCCATTTTAACACAAACATTAGATGTTACTCCATCCTTCAATTAGTTATCTTATGGTCCCAACATATGATAAATTAAGAATATGCCCTGAAGTGATTATACTTATATAATTTTTATAATAGTTGCACTATTTCTATCATCACCGTATCACTTGATTAAAATTGAATAACCAGTCTTTGTTATACTAAGATCCGTGACAACTTTTCCCAAATACGCTAAAATATATACTTTTTCTGTTTTTAAATGGATACATTTTCAATGCCCATGTTCGACTATTATATCATAAATTACTAAATCCATTTTTTTATACCAGGTGTCATGTTTGTTTTGTATGTGGCCTCCAACTCACAAACTTAAGACATGTTAGTACATATTAACACCAACGTTAAAAAATCCCACCTGATAATATATTTTTATTTACATAAGTAAATCATATGGTCACAAAATGAAAACTGAAGCAGTTTCAAATCAAAAGCAATCAAGATATTAGATCGTAATTTTTTTTACTTACCACAAACATTACAAAATAAATTCAGATAAGTTAAAGTAAAGTTCGGGAGAATTTGGGTGAACAGGATAATATCCTTAAAGCAAATAAATCATATCAAGTTGCTCTAAATATATAGGGTGAAGTATCAAAGTCTACCTCAACATATAATGATACAGTTAAAAGCGATCATGGGACGGACTAGACCGGACTTTGTCAAAAAATTAAAGTGGCAAATTTCGAACCAAAAACCAATTCGGATCATTTTCAGGCCGGACCAAACTTAGACTAAATTTGCGGATTTGGGACTTATCGCCCGTCATTTTACACAAAAAACAGTTCGCGCCCAAATCGCGAGTTGAGATATCATGCCTGAAACCTGAGTATTAATTATCGAGTAGGGCCCGCAAAACAGGTCAATGATCACCTGTAGATCTAGCACAACTTGGCATAGACCCACTTGTCGAAATAAAAAATGTGCAGAACTGCTTAGCTGTTAATCTGGACACCTTTTGAGTTTTGACTCTCTAGGTTTTGTGGGGACTCGCTGCACTAAAAAAATTTCTACTTAAAGAACACGAGAGGGTTCTGGCTACGAGAGGTGAGAAAGCAAAAAAAATGGAGGTGAAGGATGTTTTGCATATGATTAATTTAAAGGTGATGGAGAGCTCAGCTATCATCAAAATTCTTCTGTTCAGGTAACGCTATTTCTTTTTATCGGTAAAATGCAAACCTATATTAATCAGAGAAAACCATACAACTATAGCATGTCTATAAGACGGATCCGATCTGGTAGGGTCCTTCATCTTACCATGGGTTCCAAAAAAAATACACGGCAGTATCCCTATTTATTTTTAGTAGCGCCAAATTTATTCTCGTTTTTTCTAGCTTATTTACTAACTGCAAATATAGTATTCTCCTAAATTTTGTAATCACTTTAATGTACAGTTTAATACTCTTATATACAAGCCTCTCATTCCTTGCTTAATTTTAATCCATTTTAATTACTGTAAACAGAATGGAGCATGGTCAATGAACCAAGGTTTATTAGAAAGAACAATTCAATCTCTGATCTTAGAGGATGAATGCCTATCAAGAGGTCTTAATGTAGCCGATTTAGGCTGTGGAGTGGGCCCAGTTCCGTTGGGTCTCGTATCATTAGTGATAAAAATTTTGCAAAAAAAGTGGAACGAATTAAAGCGCAAAAATATACAAACTCGTGAAATTCCTAAACTTCAAATTTACATGAATGATCTTTCTTCAAATGATTTTAACTTGTTATTCAGAGATTTGATGAACTTGGAACAACTGAAAGACAAAAAGGATGGTGTGCCCTTGTGCTTCTTGATGGGAGTTCCTGGGTCCTATTATGACAGACTTTTTCCTGACAACACTTTGCATTTTGTTCATGCAAATTATACCCTCCACTGGTTATCTCAGGTTTGTTTGTTAATTTTTCTTTTTACAGTTTAAGCTAAGTGCACTCGTCTATGTAAAATGAAATTTAGGGGGGGGTGATTAAACAAAAAATTATACAATTATTTGATTGGTTAAGGGCTTATTCTCTTTCCCTTATTTTTTTTCTTAACTTTTCTAATTTTTTCTGAAATTTCTAAACTTTTTTTTACTATTGTTTTCCTGAACTTGTCTTAGCTTTTTATTGAAATTAAGGTGGAAAGAACATGCTCTAATGGGTAGTTTTGGTTGTGCTCAAAAAATTTCCCCACAACTGTTGTAAATCTTACGATACAACCGGGTTACTTTCAACCAATCAAAATATTTTAACTCTTCAAAAAAAAAATTAAAAGGTTAATTAAATTTTTCATGAATCCCTTGTAAACGGGTTGTATCTCCAAGTGGCGCAATGATTGTATGCATGGGAAATCTTCTAGATTGTGCCCGGTAAAATACACGTATGTTATATAGATAATTTTCCAGTAAATTATATGGTTGAGTTTAATTATTAATGTTGTTACCAATATATTTTGAAAATTTTAAAAAGTCATCCAACAACAGACAGTTACAAAAATATATCCATCAAAAAGAAATGTATAAAATTTTATGTTTTACTCGACAACGGGAATGTAATTGCATACTTGACAATAAAGGTGGAATGTCCTGCTATAAATATAGACTAGCGTCATGATTAATTTTGCTCATATTAAATAAATTATTGTTATAGTTCCAACTTAATAATAAAATTTACTAATTAACCTCCTTCACAACTTTGTTATACTTCATCAAGGTACCACCAGGACTCTATGATAACCAAGGTATACAAATAAACAAGGGAAATGTCTATATATCAAAAACAAGTCCTAAGGTTGTTGCAAAAGCTTACTGGATCCAGTTTGAAGAAGACCTCACCAAGTTCCTTAAATATCGTTCGAAAGAAGTGGTAGCCAACGGTTGTATGCTCTCGACACTTCGAGGTCGACCATGTTCTACTGATTCATTGACTTGGACTTCATTTGAGCTCAAAATCTTTACCACAGCCCTTATTAGTCATGTTTCCGAGGTTAATTGCTTCCCTTTTTTTATGTTAATTTGATCTTTTCTTTCAGTTATAATACTTGTTGTTTTTATTATTAATTCCGAGATTCAGTTTTTCTAAAAGTTCCCAATTGAATTAGCTAATGGTACCTGCGGTCGTTGTTGCTTTATCATATACTTCCTCCGTTCCAAAATAAGTGAAACACTTCTCTCATTTATGTGAAAGCTTTTTGAGACAAGTGTTTCACTTATTTTGGAACGGAAGAAGTACTAAAAGTATTATTTATCACTATCAAAGTAATGTACAAAACAACATAGATTTGAGTAATTCTATGTGTCTTATTACTTCCTGTATTTTTAAGTTGCACCTGGTGTTTTACGTTTTCTAAGAAGCCTCTTTAAAGATTAATATTTCTGATTCTGATTGAGGGTCCGTTCTATTTAACTTATTTGACTTATCTGAACTTATCTTATTTTAAAACTTTATGTGTGATGTTTATATTAACTGAATTTATCTTATCTTATATGAACTTATCTTATCTGAGCTTATTTTATATTATTTGAGCTTATCTTATCTGATCTCTTGTATCAAGTTTTTTGAATTTTCAATTTTATCCACATTTCCATAAACATTTTCGTACGATAAAGCTAATATTATTTCACTCAAGAAGAGAAGCTAAACAATTTCAATTTCCCTTGCTATTACGCTAGTACAGAGCAACTTGAAAGCATAGTGAAGAAAGAAGGGTCTTTTGCAGTTGAAGATTCAAAGACATTAGAATTTGATATTGCACCAGAGTCTGAGGATAAGTGGGAAAGAGCCCAAATCATAACGAATTTCATTAGAGCTTTCTCTGAATCATTAGTTTCGCGTCATTTTGGACAAGACATACTCAATCCATTGTATGATAAACTCGTTTATCATGCATTCCAATACTTGGATGATGATCAACCTGCTCAGAATCATCCTGTTACTATTTTACTCAGGAAAAAGTAGTAGTAATTGATAGACTTTTTTGACAGACGCATGCGGAAGGTTAATGGACCAAATTTGTAATTTATGATTTTTTATTGATTGGAATAATTTGTTACAAACTTGAGGGAGATACATATGATATGTGATATGCAAGGTTCCATAAGAGAACTCTTGCTTATGAATGTGGTAGGAAGTACATATGACTCCACACTCCTACGTACAATGCTAACACATATTTATAGGAGTGGTATAACTTAATCTATAATATTCTACACTAATCTTATATGATCTAATAATATCTAATGCTAGATTATTCTAGATTCTTCATTCCTAGATTTTTCTATAATATGCCTTTATTACAATAGATATTTGTTTAGATAACTCTAGAATTCATCTTGATTTTTACACTAGATTTTTCTAGATTACTATTTCTAACAGTAATCACTTTGGAATTTGGATATAAATAGCTTACTCTAGTTAATCTCATACTCCCTCCGTCCCAAAATATAGATAATGTTTCTATTTTAGGAGGCAAACTTTAAAATCTTTGACCAAATATTCTCATTAATGTATACAAAAAACACACTCATATGAGGTCTTGTTAGATTCGCCTCAATATGTACATTCATAATATAAACTTTTTATATTTTCTTACTAATACGAAATTGAAGATATATTTTAGGACACAGGGAATATTTCCTGCCGTGTATTTACTCTAGTTCATCCCTAAATCCTCTTTTATGTGTCATATTAAGCTGACAAGTGCTACGGATTGTCCTTTATTTGTGTTTGCAATCCGTGAGTTTTGTGCTTTGAGTTTGTGAATACATGTTCCAATGCAATTGGAGAACCTTCCCCGCCTCTCTATGTTCATCCCACATATGACATAAATCCTAGTCATAGATGAGCGTAGTGACGGTTCAAATACATAAATCCTTGCTCCAAGCACACGTCCCCATTGAGCTTAATCTTTCCATGCCGCGCTCAGGTTCAATGATATAGCCATGAAACAACCCAAATCGGCGCGGATAACGATGAAAGGAGGTTGTTTTGGAATGGAGGATTAATATACATCAGAACTTGATGTCGCACAAAAAATTGAGGATAAGTGGGAAATAGCCCAAATCATAACAAATTTCATTAGAGCTTTCTGCTAAATCATTAGTTATCGCGCCATTTCGAGAAGACATTCTTAGTCCATTGTATGATAAAACCATTTATCATGCATATTCCAACATCATTTGGCTCATGATCAAGCAACTCATAATCATCCCCTTACTATCTTACAAAGGAAAAGTAGCAACTGTTTATGACATAAAATTAAGCCGAGTCCAAGTTTTTAAGCCTATAACAGTTAATTATTGCATTTTTTTGGTAAGTAAGTAAGTATATTGCTCGCCAAAAAATCACACCGCCTGTTCTTTTGTTTTGAATTAGGACCGAGGCCCAAGCGAATCGATTTGTTCGAACCGGACCGAATTGGGCCGAATAAACTCGAATCGAACCGAAGTGAATGAAAAGCGTGAGAGAAACTAATCGAACCGAACCGAATAAACTTGGGCCCGAATCGAATAAACACGAATCAATCAACCGGGCGGGCAATTGAATTTGTACAGCGGGCGAATCAGGCAACGAATTTTCATTAATTCAATCCAAAAGAACATAGCCTTAGTCCTTAAAAGGACAGGAAACTAACAGGCCAGCAGGCCAAACAACACCTTAACCACCCTTTTACAAATTCTCTATCCATTCACAATCTCTACTCCTCCATTTACTTGAAAAACAAAATTGAATTCTATGCTTAACAGTTAATTATTGCATTTTATCGACCCTTTGGAGCTTATTTGATTAATTCGTGATGTTGTTGGTGTAGTGCGTGGCATATAGTGTTGCTTCTTTGATCTTCGTTGTGAATTATTCTTTTTCATATTACTTAATAATTAATAAATTAATATATACTACTTGTATCCTTACTTAATCTCGGGGAAATTAATTTGAGGGATGTTAAGATTTAGAATATAGGAAAACTCGTCAAACTTCTCATTAAACTTTAGAAGAATATATATATAACTTAATATCAGGAAACCTTACTAAAGTAGATATCCTAACAACTTGACTTATAGGAATATAATATAAGACTCCAAATAAACATAATACTCCAATACTCCCCCTCAAGTTGGAGCATGAAGATCACAAATGTCTAACATGCGGAGTAGAAAACCAAATTGGCGCCGTCCCAAAGCTTTGGTCAAGATATCACGCTAATTGATGTCCAGTAGGAACATAGGAGGTTGATAAGTTACCAAAAGTCAATTCATCTCGAATAAAATGGCAATCAACCTCAATATGCTTCGTACGATCATGTAAAACTGGATTCTTTGAAATATGAATAGCAGATTGACTATCCGAATACAAACGCATAGGCTTAGGATGCAATATACCAAGAGAAGACAACAAATACTTGACCACTTTAACTCACAAGTAGTAATGACCATAGCCCTATACTCGGCCTCTCGCAGATGAACGAGCTACGGTAGGTTGTTTCTTAGTCTTCCAGGAGACAAGAGAACGACCCAAAAACACCAAATAACCCGATGTAACGGCCGGGAGTCAACGGACAAGCGGCCCAATCACTATCACAAAATGCGGTAAGTTGCATATTACCCCAAAGGACGCAACACAATACCCACGACCGAGGACTTCCTTTTAGATAACGCAAAACACGAAGAGCGGCATCCCAATGACAAACCCGTGGTGCAACAAGAAATTGAGACCAGTATGCACAGGCATAACTTAATTCGGGATCGAGTAAGACAGATAGACTAGGCGACCAACTAGACGCCTATATCTGTCAGGATGCGCATATGGCGACCCTTCGGCGGAAGCGAGACGATGATTCTGCTCCATAGGCGTGTCAATGGGTTTACAACCTAACATGCCGACTTCTGTTAATACATCCAACGCATATTTACGTTGTGACAAAAAAATACCATCCTTGCTCCTAGCAATCTCAATGCCTAAGAAATATTTCAATATTACCCAAATCCTTCATATGAAAACATGAACTCAAATATTCCTTAAAGCGAACAATAACATCATGAGATGAGCCTACAATAATCAAATCATCAACATAAACAAGAACATGAAGAGCAACATGACCCTGAATGTAACTGAACGAAGAATAATCTGCAACAGACTGTTTAAAACCATAGGACTTTAATGCCTGAGACAACTTTGCAAACCACTGTCGAGGGGCCTGTATCGATCCATACAACGCTTTTCTTAACCTGCAAACCTTCCTTGGAGGAGCACCACGATACCCAGGAGGAAGTTTCATATAAACTTCTTCATGCAAATCACCATGTAAGAAAGCATTATGAACATCCATCTGATGCAATTCCCAATCAAGAGATACAGCAACAGCTAAAAATAAACGTACAGTGCCCATTTTCGCAACAGGAGCAAACGTTTCATTATAATCAACACCTTCTATCTGGCGATTACCATGAACAACTAGTCTACCTTTCAACCGTTCAACCTCGCCAGTTGAAGTGTATTTAATACGACACACCCAACCACTACTAATAGCTTTCTTACCTGGAGGTAGATCCTCCAAACTCCAAGTACCATTGCGCTCAAGAGCCGCAAGCTCCTCCTCCATAGCCTTGCGCCAACTAGGATGTTTCGCAGCCTCCTGAAAACTTTGAGGCTCTTGTCCTTTAGTAACAGCTGCCAGAAAACCTCTATGTTTTACAGAAAAATTATTATAATCAACATAACAAGCTATATCAAAAGGCGTACCTGAAGAACGAGACGAAGAAGGAGACGCAGTAGAGGGTTTGTAGTCAATATTTTCACACACCACGGTATGAGTCACAAAATCACGAAGCTTGCAAGATTGAACTTTAGTACGATGCCCACGCCCTAACAGTTCACCAGACGACGACGAACTCCCCCTCAAATCAAGAGGCGTGGAGGTGTCACACATAACCTCACCAATACGCACATCATAAGAAGGTGACACACGAATGACATCATAAGAAGGTGACACACCAAACAAACATTCATAAGGTGTTTTACCCTTCAATATAGGAGTAGGGGTAATATTGATAAGATGAACAGTTGTAAGGACACACTCCCACCAAAAAGATTTAGATAACTTAGCCTGAAACCTAAGAGCCCGAGCTACATTAAGGATATGACGATGTTTGCGCTCCACCCTACCATTCTGTTGGGCAGTATCAACACAAGATGTCTGATGAATAATACCTTTCTGGCGAAAGAAAGATGCAAGACTGAAAAACTCCTGTCCATTATCACTCCGAAGCACCTTAATTTTCTTATTAAACTGGGTTTTAACCATAGCATAAAATTCTTGCAACAATTGTTTTGCCTCGTATTTGCCAGTCATCAAATAAACCCAGGTAGCACATGAATAATCATCAACAATAGTAAGAAAATAACGAGCATTGCTAGTAGACACAATACGATTAGGGCCCCAAATATCACAATGAACTAAATCAAAAATCTATGTAGCTTTATTATTACTTAAAGGAAAACTGTTTCTGGGTTGTTTACCCTTGAAACAAATGTGGCAATCAAGAGAACAACCCTTATTAGAATTTTTACTACTAGCTACACCAGGAAAAGTAGAAATAACTTGCATAGAGGAGTGGCCAAAACGACGATGCCATAACATACCCAAATCCGGAGCCTGAACAGTATTTGCTTGCAAACCACGAGCATGAACCGCGTCCCCGCTCCAATCAGATTCTTCCTGTATGACACAAAACTTGTCAGTGAAAATAATAAATAATTTATGATGCTCTAAAAGCTGAGAAACAGACAATAAACTGCAAGTAAGAGCAGGAACATAGAGAACATGATCCAGCACAAAACCATCCGACAATACAACTTTTCCTTCCTTAGTTGCAGTAGCTTGTTTACCATTAGGCAAACCAATAGGAGAGGAGATAGATACCAAATCAGAGAACAACTCCAAATTACCAGACATATGATTAGATGCACCACTATCAATGATCCAATCACTAGAATAAAACATACCCGAATAACGTTCTGAAGTCGCAGACACGTTTGAAGACTTCAAGGTAACAAGCAATTGGTTCCATTGATCATCAGTCAGTGTCAGGACAATAGCCCGATCACCATCACTTACCATGAGAGTAGACGAGCCTATGGCAGACGAGCCCAGCACAAACTAGTCAACAAAATTAATTCCGGCCTGGCACGCACAAAATTAATTCCCGGACAAAGCAAATACCTTACGAGCAACAAGCACTCATAAACTAATTTGAAAACACCAAGTAAGAGACATCAAGCCATGCATAAAAGATAATTGAATGGAGAAGAGAAAATAAGTTTCTCGCGAGAAAGCCGCACACGCCGACAAAATTCCACACTTCGCACAAACCAGACAACACTACTCACACTCGCAGGCGAGAATACTGGGTGAATTCTTAATGGGCACACACGCAGACAACAGCAGCAATAACGTGGCAACTCACACTCGCACGGAGGAAAAAAAATTTGAATCGACGAAGGAAATCAGCAGAAGACAGGAAATCAACTAATAACTAATATATATTTTTCATACTGACATAATGAATAAAGAAAACAACCTTTAAATAGGCATACAAAGCACTACTAATAACATGTCCACTATGTAGCCCACTACTTGCTATCCCACTAACTAGACCATTATCTAGACCACTACTTGTTAACCCACTAACTAATTATTAGCAACTAATCCTAACTATTAGGAAAGCTATTTGACTAATTTTGGAGCATAATCCAACACACTCCCTTGCTCCAAAATTTGTAGGAGCCAACATTAAACATTATGTAACAATCTTGATTCTTGGTAATTCTTCCGGCATGATGGACCTTCATTTTTTTTATCTTCATGGAGCACTTCTCTCCATTAACATGGAAGCACTTCTCTTCCTAATGTGATGCACTTCTCATCACCAAACATTTGTTGATGCACTTCTCACCAACACCATCTTTTGTTGATGCACATTATCACCAGCACCATATTTTAATTTGTTGATGCAAATTATCACCAACCTTCACTCAATGGAGCACTTCTCTCCATAAACTCTCTTCGACGTAGTCTTGTAAATTTGACTACAACCACTACTAAAATTTCGGAAACCATGTCTGCGTTGACTACGATTTCCATCAGAGATTGCCAATTATCTAGTTCTCTTGTAAAGGTTACCCCATTACTCTAAATATTTTTCTCCCTCTTTTCTATGGTAACCAAAAAAATAATTTCATAGGCTAAAAGGAAACCCATCCACACATCTAAAAAAACACATTACTTGCCATGGTTGATCACACATTCATAATATTTTTTTTTTAGAGTTTTCTATCCTAACTTTTTTTTTTTTTATCTCTCTTTCTCTCCTTTTTTTTTTCTTCTTCTTCATTTCTCTCTACCTTTTTTTTTTGGATCTAACTTGATGCTCTTGATACCATGTAGAATATGTAATATTAAAGACAAAAGAATAAAATAAAGTGAGGAGAGAGTATAGTAGATTAGCAGTGGAAGAAATGATAGTTGATCTTCATCAAAAGCGTGAAGTACAAAGACTTAAATAGAACTAACTCTCAAACTTAGTCTAGAAACGTGATACAAAAAATGGGTGAACATGCCCACTATCTCCTAATAATACTCAACTAAAATAAACATGTAATTGACTTAGTAAAACACTAACCACTAAGTTACTAATTGACGCTAGACTTTAGCTAGAAATATAACAATTAATATTTGAATCATTCCAACAGACAGCAGGGAATAACAGCAGTAATTAATGAAGATGGGAATAGCATGTGCAAGAAACGAATAGCAGCAAGCCACAAGTTGACAAAGAAACACACCAATAGATGAACAAAGGTACAGCGACCAAGAAATGGACGAAAAACACATGAAAGTCAACGGGCCAAGAAGATGCCAAAGACACACCAAGAACACCACACCAACAGCAGCGGAAGAATAAGAGACGAACCCCACACAGCTCAAGGACGAAACAGCAAAGATCGAGCAAGAACAGCAAACAGTCGATCAAAGCGGCTAGGATCGGGAAAAAAAAATAATTCTCTCAAGTTTAGAGTAGCTGTAATACCATGTTAAGATTTAGAATATAGAAAACTCGTCAAACTTCTCATTAAACTTTAGAAGAATATATATACAACTTAATATCGGGAAACCTCATGTATACACAAATTTCGAGTCGAAAATAAATATAAGACAGGAAACAAAGAACAAAGAAATTATATTTCAATAAATGTTATTCAGATACAATCTCGTAAACAGTTTATAGTAAAAATAAACTAAGTCCTTTGATTCCGTTCCGCACTGAGAAGTGACACGTGTTGATGTTGACGTGGGGCGAGTGTAGATCGACGTTTTGTCAACGTCAACCCGAGTTTGAGTGTCGGATGACGTTCGTGCATGTCAACCCGAGTTTGAGTTTTGTTCGAGTGTATTCGAATGAGGGCTAATAAAAGCTTGAATCTCAATCGAATTTGTTTGAATGTATTCGAACGATCGGCACAGATTTGATGTCTTGTTGACTATTTGCGAGAGAGAATTCCAAGAGAATTTTATGAGTTTCTTGGGAATAATGATTTTCGTCATTCCTCAACTGAAGGAGAAGATGTCTATTTATAGGGAATGGAGCTCCTCACGTGACTTTGTAGTTTATGGGTTTGGGCCGTTTTATGACTTGGAAGTCGTTTTTTTACCTTTGCCATTTGACCATCTTCTTTGGACTAGTGGGCTAACCAAATATTTCGGACCCAAATTATATCTCGTTTAATTTAATTTGGATATCTTATTTGAGTAGGCTAAATTAATTAAATTGGGCTAATTATATTTATTTTAGCTCAATAATAATTAATTCATTTTAATTGTAAAACACTAATAAATTTTTAGTGTCTACAAATCGCCCTCGAGACAGGTGTCACGTACACGAATTGGAGTGTTTAATCGTGACAAGGTCTCGAATT
The DNA here is from genome assembly GCA_947648045.1 of Beta corolliflora. NCBI lineage: Eukaryota > Viridiplantae > Streptophyta > Magnoliopsida > Caryophyllales > Amaranthaceae > Beta > Beta corolliflora. Next base: position 47,320 of record CANSZD010002911.1, read on the forward strand.
TGAGTTTGGTTTAGCAATCAGGTGGCAATGACCGTGTTCTTTAAGATTTGTTGCCTAGAGTCATGAACTACCTATAACTGTCTCGGACTTGGAAAAATAATCCCAATCGAATAAGTATTAGGTTTTTTTTTCTTGACCAAAGTGTATAAATACAGTTACTCGGAGACAATGTATCATCCTTCCATCGACGACAATTTCCTTCGACCCCCCACGTCAAGAGGTACACTTCCATTTTTTTTTTCTTCTGTTGTGATGATGATGATATCACATGGGGTGCTTGATGCTTTGTATGTATATCACCGTGGCTGCTACATCATAGATCATGAATTTACTTTGAATTTTTTTTTTCTCAAGTATTAAACTTGATAATTTTAGAAATCCCAGGCATGTTCTACTGCTTTCTTCTCTCTTCCCCTTGTTTTTCTAATTTATTATGTTCGACTTACCATGAATTTTTTTGAATATCATGATTCATGTTAGTCGCAAGATTAACCTTAGCCCAGCCCTATGATTAGTGCAACACAACTGCTTTTGATTTTGTTTCTCTTTTCTCTTTTCTTTTTCTTTTTTTTTCTTTTTTTGTTTTCTTTTTTTTATTCGTTTTCCTTGGCATCTCGTATGATCAGTACCATGCATCTTCTTTGATTTGTTTTGTTTCTGCTGGTTATTTGTCTTTTGTAAGACTAATCAAGATGACTAGGCTTTTGATTTTTTTTTTTTCCAATTCTCTAAAATCATCAAAGTTGTAAAAGAATCATAAGGCTTTCCACGCCAATTTGTTATGGCTTTAGACTTTCGGATTATTTATCGTATATGATACCAACAACTTACTTTGTATTGTATGCTTCTTGGAAACTCTATTCTTCCATAGTATTAATGTGTACAAAGCTCTCAACTTGCGTCCAGTAGGGTAAAAGCCTCTTTTATTTTTTAATCAATCTGGTCGTGGTAATACTTGGATTTCATTTTTTTTTACCAAAATCTTGATTTTGACATACTTTGTTCGACTTGCAGTACATCGGATTTTGTGAGATACCGAACTTCTAGATTCTTGTGGAAATATCACCGAAACTCAAGACTAGTGAGGTGAAGATTTTTGTTACACCCCTTAAGTTCTCTTTTTTTGTGCAAGAAGTGTTGTTTGTGATGTCTTGCGGTGACAATTTTTTTTTGACACTTGCCATCGGAAGACAATCAAGTCCACTACTTAAGTGTTCATCGCGATGGGTCAGTGATGATCCATCGGAGTTGCTAGGCCAGTTGCTTAATTGTGCTTATCCTAGCGACTAAAGATGATGCTTTTGGAGTGTGTTCGAAGACAATCAAGTCCACTACTTGAGTGTTCATCGCGATGGGTCAGCGATGATCCATCGGAGTTGTTAGGCCAGTTGCTTAATTGTGCTTATCCTAGCAACTAAAGATGACGCTTTTGGAGTGTGTTCGAAGACAATCAAGTCCACTACTTGATTGTTCATCGTGATGGGTCAGTGATGATCCATCGGAGTTGCTAGGCCAGTTGCTTAATTGTGCTTATCCTAGCAACTAAAGATGACGCTTTTGGAGTGTGTTCGAAGACAATCAAGTCCACTACTTGAGTGTTCATCGTGATGGGTCAGCGATGATCCATCGGAGTTGTTAGGCCAGTTGCTTAATTGTGCTTATCCTAGCAACTAAAGATGACGCTTTTGGAGTGTGTTCGAAGACAATCAAGTCCACTACTTGAGTATTCATCGCGATGGGTCAGCGATGATCCATCGGAGTTGCTAGGCCAGTTGCTTAATTGTGCTTATCCTAGCAACTAAAGATGACACTTTTGGAGTGTGTTCGAAGACAATCAATGGCGACGATCATGTAGCTGAGACATTTGCCCCCTCTTTTTTTTTTGTATTCTCTATTACTCATTCCTTTCTTTTTTTTATAGGATGGTGTTCATTAAAGAATTCAATGATAAACATTCCTACATTGCTCTTGTTGATCGTGAAAGAGATGATCCCAGATCAGGCACTAATATGGTCATCCGTCGCTCACTGCGTCGCCCTGAGGGCATTCAAACTTTAGTGTGTAAGAATAATTTCTTGAGTGAGATGTCTGTCAAGCTTCCTCTTGGTGTACACAACGCGTCAACTGTTTATAAGCTTCATAGCATTTTAAAAGACAAGCACTCTGCGATGATTGCCTTCCCATGCTCGGTCGCTCTATTCTTTCTGGCTCTGTGAAATGGGGATCCCAAGTTGTTAGAATCATTGGAGATTTCTCTTTCATTCCTGGGTATTGGGAATGGACTGAAGATGTCTTATTTCGTTTTCGCGAAGCTCTTGACTATTGCGGCGTTTATAACGCCGTCTACGCTTCACTCTACTCCTATGACAGGGATACTAGCATCATGCGTGCTTTACGTGGAGAGTTGGTGTCCTACTACCAACACGCTTCATACCGTGGCGGAGTGAGCTGTCTATTTCCTTGTGGGACCTCCACCGACTCGGTGGATTGCCCATTGTTGGAGAGATTTATGATGAAGCCACCCCTCATCTAAACATCATAAGGGCGCGAGGCGAGGATGGCGATCGTCTTATCTCTAAAGCTTACGAACACCTACTTAATGCTTATCATCATCTGAACAAGCAACTTGAATCAAGGAATAGAGTTTCTGCTCAACAGTGGATACAATTTTGGTACAAGAGAAAAATCACTTATGCAGCACCCGTGAAGAGACGCAGATACTCGATTCTCGCCCGAAGTCGACTCATAATCCCATTTGGTGAGCTTAGAGCTCGGTCGATCGAATGGACCAACGGAAGAATCGCCATGCTTGATTTTCTTGGTGTCTCTGGTGATGTCGAAGACGGACTACCTATCTTTGCGGCTTTCTTGGCTTGTTGGTTGTGTGTTTTTGTGCTTCCCGAAAGTGAAGATAGAATCATTAGGCCCGATACCTTTGAAATTGCTACTCCGATGGCTCGGGTACGACTTTTAGTCTTCTTGCACTGTACTTGCCGGTATCTGAGAGGTTTGAATGCAATTTCCGCATCTTCAAAGCCTCGCCTATTCTCGGATCTTTCTTCCGGCGCAATACTTATATAGTTGGCTAGCGTATTACTTCAAGCACCAACCATGATGTAGACCCTTCCCCACCGGGTCCTTTAATGACCGTATTTTCGGGGACTCAAGGAGCTAAGTGTTTCAAAGAAGTTGATGCTCGAGAACTCATCCATGATGGAAGGAAGGCGAAAGTGGGGTGCACCATCTTGAACAAAAACAAAAATAGCTTATATTTTGACGATGGTGAACTTAACGTCTCCAGTTTCAGCTATCTGGTCTCTCTTCGTTCTGCCTATCTAGCCATACGTGAGGGTGATTCTTTTCACGTTGAGCCTTATTTCCCTATCGATTTAGCGCAGTTTGGCTTTGTTCAAGATGTCCCCGGCACGCCTCGTCGCGATGTTGAATCTCGAAGCGTAACTTATTATGAAGCTTTGAGACCTTTGGAGGTTGTTATTGTTTCGGGGTAGTCGATCCGGACTTTTCGTCCCTGCTCGCTCATTAGATTGGCGTCGCGGTTGAAGACCTTAGAATTCCGTGATTGGTGGCCCGGGGTGTCTATCAAAGACCTAAGGAATAAGGTTAACATATTGTGTTCGAGTGTTGGATCTAGTTCTTCTAAGCCTAACAGAGCGAACATCGGCTTGTAGAAAATCCAACTTCAAAGAATAACTCAAATCCCGAAGGTACTGCGACTACCTTGACAACGATACCTTACATAGGGGGGGGAGGATCTAGGACGAGCAATGAGTCCAAATCCCAGAATGGGAGGAGCACCCGCCGACGCAGAGTCAGATGTGGACTTCAAACATCAACGCCGGGGGAAAAGAAAATCTCCTGATTGTGTGCTTGAGGAGCATGGGTTGAATTGTGACAATTTTTTTGATGGAGTGCCCGAATCATCTCATGCTTTATGCGGATCTCCCCTTGGTAGACCTTTTTCTCCCTTACACTTTTTTTTTTTGTTTGTTTTTGTTTTTAATCAATTTTTATTGCTTTTGTTATTTAGGGAGATGACTTCAACCTTGAAATGGACATTATGGATATTCCGGACAACTCAGGACATCCCACAATGGTGCTTCCCTCGAAAGCGACTCCTAGAAGGGGGAAGGAATTGAGATTTGCAAGGAATTTGGTTTGCAAGAGTATAGACGGATCTGCTAAGAGTTCCTCTCCTATTCACAATCATCAATCCGGGTGAGGGATCTGCAAGAGCGTCGGATGTTCATGCCAAAGCTGCAGGCTCTTGTCATTGAGGCACCGGAGTTCATGTCTCTAGTGCCTCGACCTCTATGCCCCCATCTGGGTCCTTGATGAGAAATATCTTTGCTAAGGCGATTCGAGACATGGGTATGCAATATTTGGAAACACTAAGAGCAGCATCCTTTAACGAGGTTGCGAAGAAACATGAGGAAGCCTTGGTGCTATACGAGGGTATTGAAAATCTTAAAGGAAATCCTAACCCCTTGAAGTGCAAGATAGAATCCTATGTTAGTGCGGTCAAAGATCATCTTGCTTTAGAAGAGGCTGCCTCAAAGTGTCAACGATCCGAACAAGTAAAAGAGAAAATCATTCTCCGGACAGAAGCGCTTAAGAAGGCTGAGCTTGATTATGATGAGATCGAGACAGGCCTCGGTACTTCTAAGAGAGCAATCCTCCAACAAGCTCGGGATCATGGAACTTGAAACTGAACTGGAGAAAGAGCGTGACAAGGCAAACCACTTGACAAATAGTTTGGAGGCCAAGGGGATCCTTTTAACATCACTTGCGGCGAAGGTGGAAGACCACAAGAAAGCCTTGAGTGAGGTAGCAGCTACCCCTGTTTTAAGTACTGATATGATTCGGGACCTTGATGAGGGCAAGAGACGGTTGTTGGAGCTCCAGTCGTCACTCACTCACCCAGAATACATAGACTTAGAATGATTCCCTCTTTTTTACATGTGTTTTTTTATAGATAGTGTACACAGACAATTTATGTTTTTTTATTATTATTCATATTTGCAATAAGATGGACACACTCTTTGTTTTATAATTTTTTTTTTAACCGTTCACAGTTTATACTCTTGCGGGCCAGGAGTATTTTACATTGATGGAAATATTTTTTTTTGTTTCGCCGTTCACAGTTTATACTCTTGCGGGCCAGGAGTATTACATTTTTTTTTTGTTTTGCCATTCACAGTTTATGCTCTTGCGGGCCAGGAGTATTACAATTTTTTTTTTGTGCGGCTGCACTTGAGTTTTTTTTTTGTTACCCAAGCTGCCTACGCACTTGCAAAAGAATTATCGAATCACTTTTACAAGATCAAGCCAATGTAGTTCAAGTTTACATATATTTTCTTTCAACATATGCAGTTTATCCTCTTGCTTAGGAGTTGAACAATGCTCTCAATTTTCATGAGTAGTAGCGCTTCAGAAACTTGCCATTGATAGGCCCTATACGTAATCCTTCGGCGTCAACAATTTTATACGCCCCATTAGTGTATACCTCTTTGACAACGTATGGACCATCCCATTTAGAACTGAATTTACTTCCTGTCTTACGGGAAATAATGATGGGTCTTTTAATGGCTAGGACCATGTCTCCAACTTGAAAGGAGCGAGGTCGAACTTTCTTATTGAAAGCGCGTGACCAGGACGAGCTTGGTAGCACTCGGATTTTTGTTGTGCTTGGAGTCTTTTTTTCGTCAGCGCCTCCAACTCAAAGCAAGTCGGAGTTTATCATTTTCTTCGAAGTCGAAGCCTTCCCGTATGCCAATGCGCAATGATGGAATTTGAAGCTCCAAGGGGAGAACGGCCTCAACGCCATATACCAACGAGTATGGAGTTGATTGTGTTGTTGATTTATATGTCGTCCTATATGCCCATAGAGCTTCCCTATTCTTTCATGCCAATCACGTTTGGACTTGGCAACCACTTTGCTCAACAAACTACAAAGTGTCTTGTTGAACGCTTCGACTAGGCCAGTTTCTTTGGTGCATTGTACATTGAAGATCTATGTTGGGTGAATTTAAACTTCTCACATAAACGTTTCATCAATTTATTGTAAAATGGTGTCCCATTGTCGGTGACAATTCTTCGGGGTACACCATATCCGTAGATGATGTGAGTAAGAATGAAGTCAACAACATTCTCTTTTTCACTTCACGTAGGGGGTGACTTACGCCCATTTGGAAAAATAATCGATCATTCGCCAAAATATATGCTTGTCCGGGCGAGATGACTTTGGTGTAATTGGGCCAACTACGTCAAGTCCCCACGCTTCGAATGGCCGGGATGCGATTGTGGGGTGTAATGGCTCGGAGGTTGATGAATGAAGTTAGCATGAAATTGGCAAGCTTCACATTTCTTTGCATAGTCCATGCTATCTTGTACCATGGTTGGCCAATAGTAACCCATTCTTTTAATACGGTCATGTAGTTTTTGGACCCGATCGATGAGCACCACGAGACTCCGGAGTGAGCTTCCTCCATGGTTTGCTTTGCTTCTTCATCTCCGAGACATCTTAACCAAAGACCATGGAAGGATCGTCGATAGAGAGTTCCCTTATAATATATAAACCGTGAGGCTCGACGACGAATCTCCGTCTTATGTTTTGGATCACTTGGCAATTTTTTATGTTCCAAATAATCAATAATTGGTTGACGCCTAATCTTCCTTGTCTATTTGATAGACAGAGATTATGTCGACTTCTTCAAAGATATTCGTCCAACATCCTCGTCATCGGGAGTGACAACCCATCGTTTGCAAACAGCAGTAGAGACATTATTTCTTTCGCCCCGGTGCCAAAGTGGCTGCAAGCCCCGAGCGCATCGACCATCTTGTTGGCACTCCTTGGAACATGTTCTAACTTGATGGTATCAAGTTTGTCAAGCAATTGTGATGCTTGCCTTTGATAAGGGATTAGATCATTCTTTTTGACTTCATATTCACCCGACAGGTTGTTTTAGGACCAATTGGGAGTCCCCGTGAATGTCTAAGTCACTAATTCCCATTTCAATTGCCATTTGGAGGCCAATTATGAGTGCTTGGTACTCGGCCATATTATTGGAGCATAGTTGAGTTAGCACAAAAGAGTATGGCAAGATATGCTTTTTCTCGGAGAAATGAAGACAACTCCAGCTCTGCACCGTCATGACGAGCGGCGCCGTCAAAGTACATTTTCCACGGTGGGAGTATTTCAATGAAAAACACATCTTCACCGGCGGATCGTCGGAAAGCTCCCATTCTCGAGGGGATCGGGTGGTCTGCGAAAAGTCCGCTATTGCTTGCCCCTCGAGCCTTTTGCGGGACATACACAATGTCATATTGTTTTAAAAGCATAGCCCACTTTGCAAGTCCGCGGCACAACACGGGCCTTGAGAGAATGTATTTTATCGGGTCGGACCTCGAGATGACATGAACCGTATGAGCCTCGCATGTAATGTCTTAATTTTTGGATCGCAAAATCAAAGCAAGGCAAATTTTTTTCAATAGGTGAGTAATTCAATTCAAGACCCACCAAAGTTCGGCTCAAGTAGTAAAGAGTCGTCTCCTTATGGTCTTCTTGCTCTTGAGCGCACATTGCCCCCGAGAGATCGCTCCCGTGCCGCGATATAAAGGATGAGTGGTTTCCCTTTTATTGGTGCCCCCCAAGACAGGGGAGAAGACAAATACTTCTTTATACTTTCGAAGGCTTTTTACACGAGTCATCCCATTTGAATGGGGCATCCTTTTCATGAGATGGGTGAAGGGATGACATCTTCTGCTAGATTAGAAATAAACCTTCGAATGTAAGCAAGACGCCCTTGGAGGCCACGTAACTCCTTAAGGTTCTTAGGTTCGGGCATCTCTTGGATGGCCTTGATCTTTGCTTGGTCAATTTCAATACCCCCGTGTCGACAATGAAGCCTAGAAACTTTCCCGAGGTGACGCCAAATGCGCATTTGAGGGGGTTCATTTTTAATTGACATTTTCGTAGTCTTTCAAAGACTTTACGGAGGTCATGCGAGATGATTCTCCTTCTTCTTAGACTTTACCACCAAGTCATCTACGTAGCACTCCACGATTTTATGCATCATATCTTCAAAAATTTTCGCATTGCACGCCGATACGTAGCTCCGGCATTTTTCAAGCCGAAAGGCATGACTTTGTAACAAAATATCCCTTTAGGGGTACGAAATGCGATTGCTTCTTGATCTTCGAGAGCCATGTGAATTTGGTTGTATCCAGCGGTACAATCCATGAATGAGAAAGCCTGATGACCAGTGGTGGCATCAATCATGATTTCCGTTACTGGGAGTGGAAAGTCATCCTTCGGACACGCCTCGTTCAAATCGCGGAAGTCCACACAAACTCGTACTGTCCATTTTTCTTTCGAGACCGGCACAATGTTTGCTATCCAAGTAGGATACTTGACTTCGCGAATAAATCCTGCATCGATGAGCTTGTTTACTTACGCCTCAATTTCGGGAATTAATTTCGGCCCAAGCGTCTTTGGGATTGCTTCTTTGGACCGACACCTTTTTGATGGCTAAGCGATGGACAGCGACTTTTGGGTCGAGTCCTGGCATCTCCTTATAATTCCATGCAAATACGTCTTTGTAGTCAGAGAGTAACTTGGAATATTTTTGTTCTTCCTGTTGGGTAAGAAAAGCGCTCACGTAGACAGGGTGTGGCTCTTCTTGAGTTCCAAGGTTTAACTCTTTTAACTCATCGACGGTGGCTTGCGCCCCATCTTCAAGAGTTTTAGGAGCCTCATCTGTTTCCATCTCCTCGTCACTTTCAGGAGCCTCATGCCCTGTGATATGGTTTGAAGAAACAAATTCAACATCTTTTTCTTTTTCTTGACTAGACGAACTCCTTTGGTTTGTTAACACTATGACACGACCTTTGGCTTTCAAGGGTGCATGTCCAATGATGTCTACCACCTGTGTACGCCTCATGCGAGATGGTATAACGCTTTGAGGTGCGTCCTCGCCTTTGACTTCATTTTTCTCACTTGTGATGCGACTTAGTACTGACCGTCTTTGTTGTTTATCAATTAAGGGCGATGCACCAAGACGTTTAAAGACAGATGCTTTATTCTTAGAAGATCGAAGATTTTGCAAGGGTGTTTGTATTTTTGACTTCACACCTTCATTTAGCTCGTGTCCACCAAGTCTGTTAAAAACCGATGTATGGTCTTTTACGACAGGAGACTGCAGTCGATCAAAGACCGATATTTTTGGCTGAGACACATTATTTTCATCTTCGTTATCTTCAACTTCCTCCGCAGTAATATACTGCGAAGAAGAGGTTGTCCCTCTACGCCGTGCAGAAATTTTGATGGGTGTTGGGGTTTCAAATCCCAAACCTACTTTAGTCGGATGTATCTCAACGCCATACTCTTGCAATTTCTTTTGTGTGTCATTAATTCCATGAGGATCAACCTCAATGACATTGCCCATGGGCGCTGGATTCTCGAAGTCATAACCAGACTTCGCCAAGAGTTTATAAGCATTTGGGTCAAACCTACCCTTGTTAAGCCATTTTCTCCTAGATTGATTAACACATTGTGAGGTTGGAGGCTTAACAATTTGATTGTGATTGGCTCTAGATAAAGGAACAACCACTTCTTGCTTTAAACATTGAAGAGTAGTCTCATCTACTCCTTTTTCTTTCTTTGGCTCTACTTTCATAACCTGACACCCTGCAAAAGGTGACTCCCCTTCCTTACGACGTGATTTAGGGATGTATCGCAGGACTGGAGTCGTTACTGCCTTCTTCGTTGCTTTAATGGGTTGAGCAACAACTTCTTCTTTTACCTTTTCCTTGCATTTTTGTTGTTGCATCTCAGTGGTGGCTGACTCGCTAGAGCTTGAAGAAGAGGGAATATCACCATTTTTATTTGTACCCCTTTTCCCTGTTGAAGGAATTTTAGATGGCAACATCTCGCTTGAGGGTTCCCCATCTTCAAAGAACTTAGCATCGGCAAAGTACGAATCTGTCGTGCGAAAGGGTTTGACATCCCCATTTATTTTCTTCTCGCCTCCACGATAAAATTTCAGACATTGATGGAGGGTTGATGCGACTACCCCATTTTCATGCAACCAAGGTCGTCCAAGCAACATTTTATACGACGTCTTTGTATCTATGACATGGAAGAGAGTAGATGATGTTAACTCTCCCATCACAAGGTCACGACGTATTATGCCTATGGCACGTTGACTGTTCAAGTTGAATCCTTGGATCATTAGACGACTATCAGAAAGATCTTCCATTGTGATCCCTAAATCAGTCATGGTGGATTTTGGCATGATGTTGACAGCTGAACCTCCATCCACTAAGATACGATTCACTCTCTTGCCGAAAATATAACCAGAAACGAACAAGGGTCGATTGTGAGGTTTTGAGCCCAACAATAAGTCTTCATCAGTGAAGGCTAAGGCAAAATTACATGACGCACATTTAGCCGAACTTCCATTGGCTCTCCAGCATCCTTCACTTTGTCAAGGTATAGTTCTGGGTGCTGAAGTGCAAGAGCCACTTGTCGACACATTTCTCGAGGCAAATGAAAGATGCGCCTCCATCCCATGCGTGTAGGAAGAGCTTCCAAGATAGCCAATATCTTTGGATCTATCTCCGTCCCCGAATGTTGGACGGTTACTTTAACGGAGATTTCATTTTCTCTAACGAGGCTCTTGGTCCTCCTCCTCTTCTTTTTCTTCTTCATCCCTCAACAAATGAGGTAGCATTAACGATGAATCGTAGTGAAGTAATCTTCGAGAAAGAATTCTTCTAAGGTTACGGGGGTAAGTGGTTCTGTTCAAGCAAGTCAATTAGCGGTACTTGCTGTTTAGTATGCTTTTTTGACTTTTTCTTTCCTTTCGAGCGTTTTGAGCCCTTTCTTTTTGATGCTTCTTCTTACGACAAACAGACTTTGGTTGAGGCTTCGATTGTCGTCTAGGCCTCCTTCTAGTGACCAACGTCCACCCTTCTTCATCCTCTCCATGTTGGTTGTCGGTTGGAACACGCGTGCTCAACGGATGGCACATCATCAACTTGGAGAACCCGGTCGCAACACATGTACAATTAGCGGCTCCAAACTCCCAAACTGCAGAGTTTGAGCCTCCCAATAAGAGTCTAACATCGCGGAGGCGTGATTAGCTTCAAAGAACTTCATCAAAATCCGATACAATTTTCCCATCCTTTGCAAGTTGCATAATTCTCTCCTTAAGTGTTATACACTTTTCTATGGGATGACTAATCAACTCTGTGATACCGACAATAGTTAGGATCGGAAGTCTTACCGACCTCTGCGCAGACGCTTAGCCGGGCAACTCAATGACTTTGTTTTCAAGCAAATCATCTAACATCCCCGACAAATCCGAGTCTGGAAATGGATATTTCTTTGCTTGGAGTTCTTTCAAGGTTGGCCTATTCTTTCTAGGTTCTTGAGAAGATGAACCCTTATTCTTTTCGCGGCCTTTCTAGAGATCTTGACGGCGAGGAGGACGTGATTGACATTGACTCCTTAGTCGAACTTTTGCGGTCTTGTCGGTCTTCTTAAAATCCTTCTTCTCTTTCTTGTATTCACGAAGAAGTGTTGTTTTTACCTCTATTGTTTGCAATGGTAAGCTCCATGTCATGAGCTCGCGTAGCCAACTCTTGAAACGTCCTAGGTTTTATACCTTGCAAGATATAAAGCAAGTCCCAATCCATTCCTTGAATGCACATCTCAACAAGCAGAGACTTCGGTTAGGCGATCTTTACACTCTAGACTCAATGCGCGCCAACGATTGATGTAATCGATGATTGCTCATCCTTCCACTGGTGAGTCTTAGTCGGTTCGGTCATAGCGACAATACGTCGAGTGCTATAGAACCCTGTTCGAGAATTCCTCCTCTATTTGATCCCAACTTGTCAATGGATTGTGAGGGTAAATCGTAGTACCGGTCAAAGGCCATGCCTTTTAAGGGAACGAACAAATTGTTTGACCGGAAATCATTTATTGTACCCGGCATTGTTGCATGTTTCCACAAAGTGAGCAATGTGTTGCTTAGGATTTCCTTTCCCATCGAATTGCTTGAAACTTGGGGGTTGATAGCCAAAAGGCATCTGCAGCCTTATCGATCCTTTTGGTATAAGGCTTCACATAGCGATGACTCGCCTTGAGAACTTTCTCCAAGTTGATTTTTGACGGCGTAAGCTATCAACAACTCAAGTTGTCGTCTCTTGTAGGTGGGCGGCGAACGTCTTCACCACTATCCCCTTCACTTTCATCACCCTGTCTTGATGCTGCGTCGCCTTCCTCCAGTTTCTTGTTGAGGGCGCGATTTGCTTCATTTTGGAGTCGAATTTGAGCATCTTTTTTCTTCTCCATCCTTCATTAATTTTTGGAGTAGGCTATTCATTTCAGCAAGTTGTTCCTCAACCTGTCTTAGCCGAGGTCACCATAACAGCGCCGGTGTTCGATTGTGAAGACAACGCGGGTTCCTCTAAGTCGAAAATCGTTAGAGGTGATGAGACAACGATATCATCACTTGTTTCATTGTCACTCTCTACATTGAGTGGATCAAAGAGAGGGCTAGTGTGAACGGTCGACTGTCCGACTTATCGGATGAGAGTTGCTTCCATATTTGAGAAGCAATGAATGATGGCTCGTGTTCAGCCAAAGCAGTTGAGCCAAACATGGGGGTTTCACGTTCCTTGTGTGAATCAGACATGATGGATGATTCAGCAGCAGTAGGCTTAAAGAGTTTTCTCTGCCTGGTAGGAACATCTGCAGCTCGAAGCTTAGCAGCAGCGGCAGCAACAGCAGCCTTTTTCATTCCTCTAGTGCGAAAACCAAGAGTCATGTCATCCATAAAGTCACCCAACGTTACAGATTTTCGTAGGGTGTCGGCGAGTTTTCGGAAGATTGAGAGATGTTCTTGCTTGAGGCCATTTCTCAGCTTTGTTGATGATGACGAAACAGAGATGAGAGGCAGAGATGGTCCCACCGAGCGTGCCAAAATTTGTATACACAAATTTCGAGTCAAAATAAATATAAGACAGGAAACAAAGTAACAAAGAAATTATATTTCAATAAATGTTATTGAGTACAATCTTCGTAAAAGTGTTTATAGTAAAAATAAACTAAGTCCTTTGATTTCGTTCCGCCGTGGAGAGTGACACGTGTTGATGTTGACGTGGAGCCGAGTGTAGGCGACGTTTTGTCAACGTCAACTCCGAGTTTGAGTGTCGGATGACGTTCGTCTATGTCAACCCGAGTTTGAGTTTTGTTTGAGTGTATTCGAATGAGGGCTAATAAAAGCTTGAATCTCAATCGAATTTGTTTGAATGTATTCGAGGAATCGGCACGGATTTGATGTGCTTGTTGACTATTTGCGAGAGAATTCCAAGAGAATTTTATGAGCTCTCTGGGAATAATGATTTTCCGGTCCCCTCAATTGAAGGAGAAGATGTCTATTTATAGGGAATGGAGCTCCCCTCATGGACTTGGTAGTTTATGGGTTTGGGCCCGTTTTATGACTTGGAAGTCGTTTTTTTACCTTTGCCATTTGACCATCTTCTTTGGACTAGTGGGCTAACCAAATATTTCAGGACCCAAATTATATCTGTTTAATTTAATTTGGATATCTTATTTGAGTAGGCTAAATTAATTAAATTGGGCTAATTATATTTATTTTAGCTCAATAATAATTAATTCATTTTAATTGTAAAACACTAATAAATTTTTAGTGTCTACAAATTGCCTCGAGGCACGGTGTCACGTCCACGAGGTGGAGTGTTTAATCGTGACAAGGTCTCGAATTTGAGTTTGGTTTAGCAATCCAGGCAATGACCCAGTGTTGCTTAAGATTTGTTGCCTAGAGTCATGAACTACCTATAACTCCGTCTCGGACTTGGAAAAATAATCCCAATCGAATATGTATTAGGTTTTTTTTTCTTGACCAAAGTGTATAAATACAGTTACTCGGAGACAATGTATCATCCTTCCATCGACGACAATTTCCTTCGACCCCCCACTTCAAGAGGTACACTTCCATTTTTTTTTTCTTCTGTTGTGATGATGATGATATCACATGGGGTGCTTGATGCTTTGTATGTATATCACCGTGGCTGCTACATCATAGATCATGAATTTACTTTGAATTTTTTTTTTCTCAAGTATTAAACTTGATAATTTTAGAAATCCCAGGCATGTTCTACTGCTTTCTTCTCTCTTCCCCTTGTTTTTCTAATTTATTATGTTCGACTTACCATGAATTTTTTTGAATATCATGATTCATGTTAGTCGCAAGATTAACCTTAGCCCAGCCCTATGATTAGTGCAACACAACTGCTTTTGATTTTGTTTCTCTTTTCTCTTTTCTTTTTCTTTTTTTTCTTTTTTTGTTTTCTTTTTTTTATTCGTTTTCCTTGGCATCTCGTATGATCAGTACCATGCATCTTCTTTGATTTGTTTTGTTTCTGCTGGTTATTTGTCTTTTGTAAGACTAATCAAGATGACTAGGCTTTTGATTTTTTTTTTTCCAATTCTCTAAAATCATCAAAGATGTAAAAGAATCATAAGGCTTTCCACGCCAATTTGTTATGGCTTTAGACTTTCGGATTATTTATCGTATACGATACCAACAACTTACTTTGTATTGTATCTTCCTGGAAACTCTATTCTTCCATAGTATTAATGTGTACAAAGCTCTCAACTTGCGTCCCAAAGGGTAAAAGCCTCTTTTATTTTTTAATCAATCTGGTCGTGGTAATACTTGGATTTCATTTTTTTTTTACCAAAATCTTGATTTTGACATACTTTGTTCGACTTGCAGTACATCGGATTTTGTGAGATACTGAACTTCTAGATTTGCCGTGGAAATATCACCAGAAACTCAAGACTAGTGAGGTGAAGATTTTTGTTACACCCCCTTAAGTTCTCTTTTTTTTGTTACAGCACTCATAAACTAATTTGAAAACACCAAGTAAGAGACATCAAGCCATGCATAAAAGATAATTGAATGGAGAAGAGAAAATAAGTTTCTCGCAGAAAGCT
Source organism: Beta corolliflora (assembly GCA_947648045.1). NCBI lineage: Eukaryota > Viridiplantae > Streptophyta > Magnoliopsida > Caryophyllales > Amaranthaceae > Beta > Beta corolliflora. The sequence continues at coordinate 62,369 of CANSZD010002911.1, forward strand.
GCACACGCTGACAAAATTCCACACTTCGCACAAACCAGACAACACTACTCACACTCGCAGGCGAGAATACTGGGTGAATTCTTAATGGGCACACACGCAGACAACAGCAGCAATAACGTGGCAACTCACACTCGCACGGAGGAAAAAAAATTTGAATCGACGAAGGAAATCAGCAGAAGACAGCAGGGAATAACAGCAGTAATTAATGAAGATGGGAATAGCATGTGCAAGAAACGAATAGCAGCAAGCCACAAGTGACAAAGAAACACACCAATAGATGAACAAAGGTACAGCGACCAAGAAATGGACGAAAAACACATGAAAGTCAACGGGCCAAGAAGATGCCAAAGACACACCAAGAACACCACACCAACAGCAGCGGAAGAATAAGAGACGAACCCCACACAGCTCAAGGACGAAACAGCAAAGATCGAGCAAGAACAGCAAACAGTCGATCAAAGCGGCTAGGATCGGGAAAAAAAAATAATTCTCTCAAGTTTAGAGTAGCTGTAATACCATGTTAAGATTTAGAATATAGAAAACTCGTCAAACTTCTCATTAAACTTTAGAAGAATATATATACAACTTAATATCGGGAAACCTGCTAAAACTAGATATCCTAACAACTTGACATATGGAATACTAGCTTTGTATGCACGCGATGCGTGCGACGATATTTTGAAGCATAATAGTTCTTCGGGTAGTGAAACAAACCATGTAAAGAGGAGATAAATACTGCTAGTCAAGATTGATATGGATTGAGATTCATGCCAAATCATGTAAAGAGGAGCCAAGACAAATATAATTTGTTTTCATGATTTTATGTAATATTGTTGTTTCATTTGTAGCTAACTGAGTATGATTAACGTTAGTTGTTTGTTAATAGTCAAAAAAAATTTGTAGCCAAAAGCCACAGCCACATGTATGCAAGTAACAAACCCACATAATTTTTCCCACCTACCCATATGACTATCAATCCCACCTACCCATATAACTATCCACCCCACATACCCATATGAATGATATATCTCACTTTTTTTTCATCTAATCCTCCACATTTTCATCTTCCCACCTACAACCTTATATCTTCCCTTCCCTTAAAAAATTAGAACGACTCATCTCCTCATGTTCACTATCTTTCATATCTCACTAAAAAATATTGAGATTTCATATTCATATTCACATCAAACACCACATTAATAAGACAATTCTGGTGTCAAAATTAACCCCATCAACGCTTCATTATTTTTAGGGTAATTTTGGTCTATGTTTTCGTGGATCTTTTTGGGATTTCATTTCGATCGGGTGGTAATGTTGAAGAACGTTAGTCGGAATGGAGTTGAAATTGGAGTTTATTTGGTTGACGAATTAAATGAGGGGCATCAAATTTGAAAGTAATTCGTTACACTTGATATTTTATAATGCCATTTTTTGTTACAAACATGTATTGATTTTTTAATAATTATTTCGAAATTTATACCATACAATACAGACTTAAATTATTCATGTAATTCGAATATAAGAATTGCTAGTTTTTTTTTTCAACTAATTTGAAATAACTTGCAAGATTAAAAAGAATTATGTACCTTTTTAGAAGTTCGCAAATCGCCAATGGACAAATATGTGATTTCCCTCTCGAAATCATATGTTTTTCTTAGTTTGTAATTTATATTGACGTTGTTTTGTATTGGTAATTTTTCTGAGTATGTAATTGTAAATAGTTCTTGATAACGGAGTATGTAATTGCTAATGGGTTATAGTTTGTAATTGAATTTTCTTGCTTTTGTAAAGTTTCCTCATTTGAGTGATTTGTATAACGTGAATTATGCAATTTTATTAATTTCACTTGACTTGTGATTGATTGTTATAATTGTATTTCCGGCAGTTTTTTTGAAGCCTCGCTTTGGTTGAAATTAGTTTTGTAATTTAGAAAGGGAATGGGGTAAAACAGTCTATTCAAATGGGGACACCATAGCTCCCCCCTTCCCTTATATAATAGAGATAATATAAGACTCCTAATAAACATAATACTCCAATAAGGGAGAAATAAATTAAAGCACAGAATAAGAAATGTGGAAGATTATGCATGTACAGTAAAGTATAATGAACTTCTCGTATATAAATCAATCAATCAATCAATATATATATATATATATATATATATATATATATATATATATATATATATATATATATATATATATATATATATATATATATATATATATATATATATATATATATATATATAAAGGAGGAACTTTTCGGGAGCATAGGGAGCTCCTCAAGATTTCGATGCCATACAGCGCGCCATGTAGGATTGTCACGTCATTAAATTTTATTTTTATATTTTACAAAAAAAGAGTTTTACATAGATTTAAATACGTATAAGGAGTTCTAGATAAGCTAAAATTAGAGTTTGGTTTTGCATGAACAACCTAAATTATTATATTATGTAAATTGTGTATAACTTTTGCTACGTAATTCGGAATATTTTAATTTTTGTTCCATTGGATAGTGCTCAAAATATGCTCCGAAATAAGATTCATTTACAATATAGTTCTACAACTTATGAAATAGAGAGCGTCACGTAGGATTGTCATGTCATTAATTTTTATTTTAAATATTTTAAAAAATAGAGTTCTACATATATTTGAATACATAAAAGGAGTTCTGGATAACGAGAATTAGAGTTTCGTTTTGAATAAACTAACCTAAATTATTATATTATGTAAATTAAATATAACTTTTGCTACCTAATTCAAAACATTATAATTTTATACCATTTGAGAGTGCTTGAAATATACTTCAAAATAAGATCCATTTACAATATAATTTTACAACTCATGAAAATATATTTAGCTAGATGAATGTAAGGCATTATTGTTTAATCTTTCTTTTAGATAAATATAATAATTGCTATAAATATAGTGTACTATATTTGACTATAGCATTTTATCATAGGTCCAATTTACAGGATTAAACATATTATCTTTCAAAACCTCAGTCTTACGAGTCCATATTAGTTTTAATAAAATTCTACAAGGTAGAGTTATATATGAACCATACATTTAAAAATCAATGGCGTGTATTGGTGAAAAGGGGGAAATAAGGGGGTAGATTTTGATGAGGAAAGATACAGGGGGTTTTGGAAAGATAATATATGAGCTATTGATTTTTTATTCAATGGTTGATATTTAGAACTCTAGAGGATCCAAACACCAACCTTACTCAACTGAAGCAAAACAATTTAGTATTCTAACAAAATTTATCATGGAAATTTTGTTGCTACAACAAAAATTAAGATCTATAGCGATAAAGTTACATATATATATACATATTAGAGTTTTGGATGATGAAAAATTAGAGTATAATTTTAAAAAACAACCTTAGAATATTATAGAGAGTTCCACCTAAGCATGACATGTCATTCATTTTAATTTTAATTTTGAATTTTTAAAAAAAAATAGTGTTTAACATAGATATAAATACATATAAGGCGTGTTTTTAATAAGTGAAGATTACACTCTGATTTTAAATAAACAACCTACTTTATTCAACTATGTAAATTGAATATAACTTTTGCTTCATAATTCGCAATATTATATTTTTTTTACCATCAGAGATTGCTCAAAAATATATTTCGAAATAAGTTCCATATTCAATATAGTTTTACAACTTATGAAAATATATTTATTTAGATGAACAATAACGTATTATATTATTTACTTTAAATACATATAAAATTAACTATAAAAATAGCGTATTTTATGTAACAATAGCAATTATTTCTTTCAAAATCATACTTTTAAAAATTGAGTTATATAAAGATAAAAAATACATACATATAGTTTTGAATCTATAGCATTCCATGATGACATTACATGAAGAATCAAATGTAAGTTTATCAACGACATTGCAGAGGTATTATGCAATTGACTAATTATTTTATACCTAGAATAATTGTTGTATAAATAATTATTTATGCTTTTCTTTTTCATATATCTATATGTCAGATCTTATTCTTTTCTCAATGAACTTAATTCTACTAAAACTAATTGGAAAATCAAGGTTTGAGTTTCTAGACTGTTTGAGGTCGCAGATCATAAAAAAGAGGGAAGTTTGATAAGTCTTGATATGGTCATGATTGATGAAGAGATTTTTTCTCTTAAATTGTATTTTCGATTATTAATAGAGGTTAATTTTATATTTAATTTATTTTATTCATGATACCATCATTATGATATTCTTTTTGGCTTTCCCATCTTCTATTCTATACGCGTTAATGTTTATGTGCTATATTAAAAGTTAAAATTGTGGCTGACACTCATATTTTTTCTCTATTTTTTCTGTCCTGCATCTATTAAATTATTACCCTCTACTTTCTTAAAGTATCATTCGGGTATTTTCCATGTTAAAACTGTGTTAGCTATTGTTTGTCAAACCAATTATTGGGATACTATTTAATTATAGACTTAGCTACAATATGAATATTAAAAATATAAAATTTATATATCACAATAATAAATCTAGAAATTAAAGTATAATGACAATTACTTTCTCTGTCTTTTTCTACTGCAACAATAGGTTTGGGCATGGTTTTTAAGAAAAATAAAAAAAAAATGGGTAGTTTAGCATAGAGGGGTTAACTAGAGTAGGGGATAAGTAAATCCTTAATAAAGTAAACGCAACTTTATGAGGCAAGTTGAGTAATTAATGATGGTTTTATTAACATAAAGTAAAGGCGATGTTGCCAACTATAGTTGTTTTTTTACCAAAAGTGGAATGGTTTCAATAGATGAAACTACCCAAAATGGTAATTGTTGCAATTGAAAAAGAATGGAGAAATTATATAAATACAATGGTGTTGAAAAATCTCATTTTACAGCATCAAAAAATCAACAATGTTAACAAAAAATTTGCAAAAAAATAAAATAAACAATAACCCGTGCAACGCACGGGCTTCAAAACTAGTATATATATATAAAGGAGGAACTTTTCGGGAGCATAGGGAGCTCCTCAAGATTTCGAGGCCATAGAGAGAGTGCCACGTAGAACTTTTGCTACGTAATTCGGAATATTATAATTTTTGTACCATTGGATAATGCTCGAAATATGCTCCAAAATAAGATCCATATACAATATAGTTCTACAACTTATGAAATAGAGAGCGCCACGTATGATTGCCATGTCATTAATTTTTATTTTAAATATTTTAAAAAATAGAGTTCTACACATATTTAAATACATAAAAGGAGTTTTGAATATTAAGAAATTAGAGTTTGGTTTTCAATAAAAAAACCTAAATTAATATATTATCTAAATTGAATATAACTTTTGCTATCTAATTCAAAACATTATAATTTTTTTACCATTGGAGAGTGCTTGAAATATGCTTCCAAATGAGAACCATTTACAATATAGTTTTACAACTCATGAAAACATATTTAATTAGATGAATGGTAAGACATTTTTTAATATAGTTTTACAACTTATGAAAATTCATTTATTTAGATGAACAATAATATATTATTTATTTTTTTATTTTTAATACATATAAAAATAACTATAAAAATAGCAAATTATATGTGACAATAACAATTATGTCTTTCAAAATCATACTTTTAAACATTGAGTTATATAAAGATAAAGAATACATATCTATAATTTTGAACCTATAACATACCATGGGGGCATTACATGAAAAATCAAATAAAAATTTGTCAATTGCAGAGGTATTATGCAATTGACTAATTATTTTATTCCTAGAATATTTGTTGTATACATAATTATTTATGTTTGTCTTTTCCATATATCTATATGTCATATCGTATTTTTTTTCTCCATGAACTTAATTCTACTGAAACTAATTGAAAAAATAAGGTTCGCGTTTCTAGACTATTTGAGTTCACGGATCATAAAAAATGGGGAAATTTGATAAGTCTTGATATGGTCATGATTGATAAGAGGTATTTTTTTTCTCTTAAATAGTATTTTCGATCATTAATAGAGGTTAGATTTATAGTTAATTAATTTTATTCATGATACCGGCCATCGTTATGATTTTTTTTTGGCTTTCCCTTCTTTCATTTTATATGCATTAGTGTTTATATGTGCTATATTAAAAGTTGAAGTTGTGGATGACACTCGATCATGTTTTACTCTATTCTTTTGGTCCTGCATCTATTAAATTATTATCCTCTACTTTCTTAAAGTATCATTCGGGCAATTTTCATGTTAAAACGGTGTTAGCTATTGTTAGTCGTACCAATTATTAGGATACCATTTAATAATAGACTTAGCTACAATATTCAATTGAATATTAAAAAATATAAAATTTATATCGTAATAACAAATCTATAAATTAGAGTATAATGACAAATACTTTCTCCGTTGTTTTTCTATAGCAACAATGGTTTGGACATGGTTTTTAAGGAAATAAAAAATAGGGTAGTTTAACATAGAGGTACCCCTTTAATTAACTAGAGTAGGGGATAAGTAAATCCTTAATAAAGTAGACGCAACTTTATAAGGCAGTTTGAGTAATTAAGGATGATTTGACTAACATAATATTGTCAACTATAGTTTCTTTTTTACCAAAAGTAGAGTAGTTCCAATAAATGAAACTACCCAAAGTGGTGATTCACTAGTACAGAATTAACGATTTGCGTCGGACCTGGGACCACCATTTGCGTCGGACATTGGTCCGACGGCGCAGGTCTCGACGCAGATAAGAATACAAGATCTGCGTCTAAAGGAAACGACGCAGATGGTTGGCTATTTGCGTCGGACTCTGCTCAACGTGCGACGCACATAACGCCTTACCCATGCATACCATAGCCATTTGCATCAACCATCTGCGTCGCATGTTGAGCAAGGTGCGACGCAAATGGTTAATCATCTGCGTCGCACATAGCTCAACTCGCGACGCGAGATGGTTGACACGCCAATGGCCCAGCAGCAGCCTAGCAATCCCAGGTAAGACTCATTTGCGTCGCACATGGTGCCACATGCGACGCAAATGAAGTCTTCTGCGTCGGATCCAGTATTACATGCGACGCAAATGCTGCGATTTTTCATTAAAAAAAAATAATAAATACCCTCATCCCAATTCCCAACAATTCATCAGTTTACACCAAATAGTTTGCAAATATGGCATTCAAATGAACGAACTAAAAAAGAACGAAATACAAAACAACGAATAATAATATTTGAAATAGAAGCACGAATTACAGAAACTACGAATATTAAGAACGAAATACAATAAAACGAAATGAAAAAATTAAACTTAGAAAAAAAAAATCAGATCTAACACATTCTAAATCTTGTTAAATAATCGAAATGGAAAGCTTGGCCGGTAATTTCTTCTCTTCCTCCACCGGATTCGCAAATCAATAAATTTCATTTTAAATGAGTTAAAAAAGCGAAAAAATACAAGAAATTTCATTTTTGATAGGTTCAATTTTTTTTATTTCAAAAATAAACATATATATGGCAAAAAAAAGAATTAAATTCAGAATAAAATGTGAAATAAAAATACCTGAAAATCGAGAATTCAGAGAAGCACTCGCCGGCGTTCGTGCTCATCGTTTGTGTTCGTTTCTCGTTGCTCGTCGTTTGTGTTCGTTTCTCGTTGGAATTGGTAGATCGAAGCACTCGCCGGCGAGATACGTATACTGGAGATCCCCGCGAACCCAGTGGCGGTGAAAGCGGTGAAAGCGAGTAGGAGGAGAGAAACCGAGGTGAAACCGAGGAGCGTACTTTCTTTTTCTTCTCTCTTTCTTCGATTTTAGGGTTTTAGATTGTCAATTTTTTGTGATCCTGTGATTTTCTCTGCCTTAGTTTTTGATTTTTTTGGTGCGATGGAAGAAGAAGGAATAGAGAGAGAATGAGGTGGGGGTTGTGGGAGAGCGGCGAATGGAAATGACGAGGTGGGAATGAAGTTAGGGTTTGGGGAAATACGGGGCGAGTGGGAGAGTTTTAAAAAGTCATGGGCCATCTGCGTCGCGTGCGTGTCATTGGCCATCCGACGCACATGACTTAATAGGGGATCCAAGTCATCAGCTTTAGACGAAAACCACTTGCGTCGCATCCCATAAGCATGCGACGCAAATCATGGGATCCAGCCATGTGCGTCGCACAGTAGCTGTGTTTGACGCAAAGCATGTTCGTCATCTGCGTCGCGTTCTCATCACTGTTCGACGCAAATGAGCCTACTACCCATCTGCTGTCATTTTTTGCGTCGCACGTTCTCTTATGTGCGACGCAAATAGGCTCTTTTCCGAGCATTTGCGTCGGTGCTTCTAGCGTGCGGCATCACGTACAACGACGCAAATTTGCATTTCTCTACTAGTGATTTTGCAAATGAATTAGAACGAAGGAACTATGTAAATGCAATAGTGTTGAAAAATTTGCAAAAAAAGAAAAGAAAAGAAAACAACCCGTGCAATGCACGGGCTTCAAAACTAGTACTTCCTCCGTTCCAAAATAAGTGAAACACTTGTCTCAAAAAGCTCTCACATAAATGAGAGGAGTGTTTCACTTATTTTGGAACGGAGGAAGTATATATAAATAAAGGAGGAACTTTTCGGGAGCATAGGGAGCTCCTCAAGATTTTGAGGCCATAGAGCGAGCGCGCCACGTAGGATTGCCACGTCATCAAATTTTATTTTTATCTTTTACAAAAATAGAGTTCTACATAGATTAAAATACATATAAAGAGTTTTGGATAAGCGAAAATTAGAGTTTGATTTTGAATGAACAACCTAAATTATTATATTATCTAAATTGTGTATAACTTTTTCTACGTGATTCAGAATATTATAATTTTTGTACCATTGGATAGTGCTCGAAATATGCTTCGAAATAAGATCCATTTACAATATAGTTCTACAACTTATGAAATATAGAGCGCCATCAAATTTTATTTTTATCTTTTACAAAAATAGAGTTCTACCTAGATTTAAATACATATAAAGAGTTTTGGATAAGCGAAAATTAGAGTTTGATTTTGAATGAAGAACCTAAATTATATTATCTAAATCGTGTGTAATTTTTGCTACGTAATTCGGAATATTATAATTTTTGTACCATTGGATAGTGCTCGAAATATGCTTCAAAATAAGATCCATTTACAATATAGTTCTACAACTTATGAAATATAAAGCGCCACGTAGATTGCCATGTCATCAATTTTTATTTTTATTTTTAAAAAAATGAGTTCTACATAGATTTGAATACATATAAGGAGTCTTGGATAAGCGGAAATTAGAGTTTTATTTTGAATAAACAACCTAAATTATTATATTATGTAAATTGTGTATAACTTTTGCTACCTAATTCAGAATATTATAATATTTGTACCATTGGATAGTGCTCGAAATATGTTTCGAAATAAGATCCATTTACAATATAGTTCTACAATTTGTGAAATAGAGAGCGCCACTTAGGATTGTCATGTCAAATAGTTTTTATTTTAAATATTTGAAAAAAATAGAATTCTACATATATTAAAATACATAAAAGAGTTTTGGATAAGGGGAAATTAGAGTTTCGTTTTGCATAAATAACCTAAATTATTATATTATGTAAATTGAATTTAAATTTTGCTACCTAATTCAAAACATTATAGTTTTTTTACCATTGGAGAGTGCTTGAAATATGCTTCAAAATAAGATCCATTTACAATATAGTTTTACAACTCATGAAAATATATTAAATTAGATGAATTGTAAGACATTACTTAGTCTTTCTTTTAGATAAATATAATAATAGATATAAGAATTAACTATAGTGCATTATATGTGATTATAACATTTTATTATAGGTCCAATTTACAAGATTAAACATATTATCTTTCAAAACCTTAACCTTACTCAACTAAACCAAAACAATATAGTATTGCAACAAAATTTATTAAAGAAACTTTGTTGTTACAACAAAAACTAAAATCTATAGCAATAAAGTTACATATATATATGAGAGTTTTGAATTATGTGAAAATTAGAGTTTGATTTAAGTAAAACAACCTTAGAATATTATAAAGAGCTCCTAAGCATCCCATGTCATTCTTTTTAATTTTTTTTTTTAAGAAAATAGTGTTCAACATATATATAAATACATATAAGGTGTTTTGGATAAGTGAAGATTACAGTCTTATTTTAAATAAATAACCTAAATTATTATACTATGTAAATTGAATATAAATTTTGCTACATAATTCGCAATAGTGTAATTCTTTTTACCATCGGAGAGTGCTCGAAATATGCTTCGAAATAAGATCCATATACAATATAGTTTTAAAACTTATGAAAATATATTTATTTAGATGAACAATAATGTATTATTTATTCTTTGTTTTAAATACATATAAAAATAACTATAAAAATAGCGTATTATATGTGACAATAGTAATTATGTCTTTCAAAATCATAATTTAAAAATTGAGTTATATAAAGATAAAAAATTCATATGTTCGCGTTTATAGAATATTTGAGGTCACGGATCATAAAAACGGGGGAAGTTTGATAAATCTTTATATGGTCATGATTGATGAAGAGGTATTTTTTTTCTCTTAAATAGTATTTTTTATTATTAGTAGAGATTAGTTTTATATTTAATTAATTATATTCATGATACTATCATTATGATATTCTTTTTGGCTTTCCCATCTTTCATTCTATATGCGTTAGTATTTATGTGCTATATTAAAAGTTAAAGTTGTGGCTGGCACTCATGTTTTTTCTATTCTTTCTGTCCTGCATCTATTAAATTATTACCCTCTACTTTCTTAAAGTATCATTCGGGTATTATTCATGTTAAAACTGTGTTAGCTATTGTTAGTCATACCTATTATTGGGATACCATTTAATAATAGACTTAGCTAATATTCAATTGAATATTAAAAATTATAAAATATATATATCGCAATAACAACTCTAGAAATTACACTATAATGATAAATTGTTTCTCTGTTCTTTTTCTACTGCAACAATTGGTCTGGGCATGGTTTTTAAGGAAATAAAAAATGGGTAGTTTAGCATAGAGGTATCCCTTTAGTTAACTAGGGTAGGGGGATAAATAAATGTTTAATAAAGTAAACGCAACTTTATGAGACAATTTGGGTAATTAATGATGGTTTTATTAACATAAAGTAAAGGCAATATTGTCAACTGTAGTTACTTTTTTTACCAAAAGTAGAATGGTTCCAAAAGATAAAACTACCCAAAGCGATAATTGTTGTAATAGAAAAAGAACAGAGAAAGTATGTAAATACAATGGTGTTGAATAATCTCATTTCACAGCAACACAAAATCAACAATAATATTAACTAAAAATTTGCAAAAAAAAATAAAATAAACAACAACCCGTGCAATGCACGGGTTTCAAAACTGTGCGGAAGATAGTGTCAAGAATATCTCTTTCTTTTTCCTGAGGGAATCAAGAATATCTGTTGTTATCTTCATGATGATCACATTTGGCACAAATCATATCTGACTATCTTGCAAGAAGATTGCTATCTTTGATTTTTGTCAGATTGTTATCTTTGATTATGTCAATGATTTCCATTTGATAATATCAATAGAAATTCTTGACATTATCTTCCACAGGGAGGTTCATGGAAACGTGAAACGCCCCCCAGGCCGTATGAACTGAAATCACAATCCCTCTAGGCCTCTACACTCTTTCTACGTATTTATCTATCTATTTTCCTCTTAACACGTTAATTGCACAAAAATCTCTAAGGTATTAGGCTTGTTTGGCAAAAATAATAGTTGTTACGTAGCTATTAGTTGTTGAAGTAGTTGTTAAAAGTATTGGATTAATTGATTATTAGCTGTTAGTTTGAATAATGACATGGTATGATCCTCAAAAACAATCTTCGTCTCACACACTTGAGTACATATTGTGACTTGTGAGTGCAGAAGTTGCATACTTCCGCTAGTAAAGTAGTAATGCTAAGCTAGCTTTATGGTTAGATTGATATAAAGGTAGGATGAATTCCATTAAAGCATGCTGAAGCTTCTGCTTCTTCATTGAAGCTAGAGAGAAAAGCTGAAAAGCTGAAAAGTTGAGGATAAATTGCTTGATTTAATTGCTGAATAAATATCAATAGCAGCGTAAAATTCTCTATTTATAGCCTGCTGAGAGGAGTAATTAATAACATTAATAACCTCTAAGAGTAACAGAATTATAACATGGGTTAATAGAATGATGACTCAGCATAGGCAGTTATAACTAAATTGCAATAGCTAATTAATTAAGTAGCAGATGTAAACATAGATATACACTAGACTTGTGGCCCGTGTCATAGAAAAAAATTCCAGTCAAAGTTAATATAGCAAAAGTTAAAATGTTGCAACTAATTAAGATGGAGAAAGTATCTAACAACCAATGTTATTCTAAGGCATCTAAAGTAGAAGATATCTAAATCTGATCTCACATTAAATCGGAATCATAAGTCATAATCAACATTGTCAATTCCTGATCTATACGTAATTATTGCATGTTCTATGCGGTTTAGCATAATTTTTATTATTTTATTGAGTGGAGATGGTGAAAAATTACAAAATTAGAACCACATATTGTTTATGTGAGAGTAAAGTAATGAAACTCATGATTGCGAAAAAAGACAAAAGGGAAAAAATTCTTTTAAGAACACCCTAAAAATAATGGACAAATGGAGTAGAGGCCAAGGAGAAGGTCCTGGCATTTATCTTCACGATGCAAATTTGGTATCTAACTCACTTCTATATATATATATATATATATATATATATATATATATATAAGTGAGTTCATATGAGAATACATATTTACATGAGAAATGAGAATGGATTTTACGCGCTATAACTCTAATGAACAAGTGATGTAATTCTAATGAAGAAGTGATGTAACTCCAAAAAAAATATTAGAAAAATAATTCGCAAAAAAAATTTTTTTTTTTTGGGCTCGAATTTTTTTTCGGGGGTATAACTCTAATGAACAAGTAGTGTAACTCTAATCCAATCGTATGGTTGAGATTCATTCTCATTTCTCATGTAAGGAGACATTCTCATGTGATCCTGCCCCTATATATATATATATATATATATATATATATATATATATATATATATATATATATATATATATATATATATATATATATATATATATATATATATATATATATATATATATATATATATATATATATATATATATATATATATATATATATATATTTATTTATTTATATTTTTAGGGAGCCCTACTGGGAACCACATGGTAAAATGAAGGAACCTGCCAAACCGGAACCTCTCACAGGTTCACCGGTCTGGGTTTGCGGGCAGACACTTTGAGAGTGGGGGAATGGTAAGGGAAAAACCCTCTCCCAAAGTGAAGGTTGGAAGGTTCTTTCCTTACCCTATCAAAGTCTCAATTGATACAAAAATAACAAATATAAATAAATACATTTTACTTGATATACAAACATCTTCCAAATAATACCATTTTAATATCATTATATAATTTTTTTGTTTCCTGATAGGTAACTAGGTAAGAAGAAATCCTCGATATTGTTTTCAGACACCAATAAGCTCAAAAGGCACTTGCCCTTCTCATCGAACTAGCTTGTTTGGCAAAACTAGCGTTTGCCGAATGGAAGTGTTGTAGAGTAGTTGTTAGCGGTCAACTAGTAGTTGTTAGAGGTTAGCTGTCAAAGTAGTAGTGTGAAGTATAAGTGTTTGGTAAAAGTAGTTGTTGCAATTGTAAAAGTAAAAAATTAATATATACTTCTTTAGTTATAAAATTAGCTACAACCATTTGATTGATTCATTTAATGGTTAACTCGATATTTATTGATCATCTATATGCATTATTTGATCATTGTTATTTAAAGCAACTAAAAACAAGATTATTTGAGTTTTAAAAAGATAATAATTACAAGTTTTAGGCTATTTTCTCACAGTGTAATTCAGAGCTAGACAACTCACATGCAAAGTCCCTACCAATTAGATAATAGTACCCTATAATCTCGTGGAGTAATACTACTTAATTTTTATTAAGGATATATTACTTCATAATTTTATTGTTGCAAGTCTGTAGCAAGCCTAACTCAAGAAAATAAAGAGTGAAAGACAAAAAGTTCACTACTTATTTTTTTTATAAACAGAGAGAACTAAGCTAAGAGTAAGAGAGACTATGCTAGTAAAACAAATCAATTCTTAGCAGTTTCCAATTCTTTAGTATTGTACCGCTACTAGAGTTTGTGAAACGTTAGAAGATCTAACGTTTCCCTACCGCTACCCAACCTCTACTCCTACCTCTACCTGCTACCTAAATCGCTACCTTGCCAAACACTCATTTTTTTCTTCTTAAATAGCGTTTTGACTCTATCCAACCTCTACCCGCTACCTAAAACGTTAGCCAAATGCACCTAACCAGGTCTCAATTGGCCGGCTGTCCGCTGGTGGATCCGATGACCAAATTTATATGACCTCACCTCTTTGGTCATTGATTTCCATGTCGTGGGTCAATACTCAACTCAATTATTCAACCTTCGTGTGCTAAACGATTCTCCTTTTTTAACACAAAAAAACATCGCCATCCCACCATTTCTTTCCACATTACTTCGTTCCACACGACCACACCTCTAATTTTCCCACATGTAATATAACATCTCCTTTTTCTTCTTTCCACTATTTTAAACCACCCCCACTCATTTCACTTGTAACAAACTAACAAAACCCAAACTTCAGAAACCCACAAAACCAAATCAAAAGGGCGTGTTTGGATTGGATGCTGAAAATCCTTCCAACAGTAAAAATTATGGGAAGCTATTACAAAATTGAAGAAGAAATTAGGAAACCCAGATTTTTATGTCTTCATGGTTTTAGAACAAGCGGAGAAATATTGAAGAAACAAGTGAATAAGTGGCCTGAATCTGTCCGTCAAAATCTTGATCTTGTTTTTCTTGATGGCCCTTTTCCTTCCCAAGGAAAATCTGATGTTGAAGGAATTTTTGATCCTCCTTATTATGAGTGGTTTCAGTTCAACAAAGTTTGTTCCTTTCTTAAGATATGAGCTTTCTTTTATAAGAATTAATTAATTTTATTATGTGGTGTAATTTATTTGGGTGATTTTGTATCTTATTTTCAGGAATTTACGACCTATACTAACTTTGAGGAAAGCTTGGAATATATTGAAAATTGTATGATTAAGTATGGACCCATTGATGGTCTTCTGGGTTTCTCTCAGGTACAGTTATATTTTATACTTTTACTCCCTTCGGTTTTAATTAGTTGATCACGTGTTGTCATGTAATATGTTGTTGAATTAGCAATAATGTATATTAAGTTTTCATTTTCTTTAACGGATCGAATATTAAGAATATTAATGGTTAAAATTATGGGTTGACAAGGGCGAAAGTCAAAACTTCTATTATGAAATAACGGAGGAAATAACTGGAAATGTTTTGTTTTGATGTACTCAGAATGCTGCTACCAAACATGATGAAATTATGGGCTGCTGATTTTTGGTTATTTTTTATTTGTATTGTGTGTTTTAGGGGGCAATTCTGTCAGCTGCATTACCCGGGTTGCAAGCACAGGTAGAGTGAAATTTATTATTTATATGTATAGAGTAAGATATTAGTATTAAAGATCTGATATTTAGATGATTTCAGTATGTATTGATTGGTGGGTTATGATTGGTGTTTTTATCTCAGGGATTGGCATTGACAAAAGTGCCCAAAATTAAATTTTTGGTGATAGTTTCAGGAGCAAAACTAAAGGCTGAGTCATGGCAGAAAGCATATGCTTCTCCTATTGAATGCCCTTCAATCCACTTTTTAGGTAAAATTTATTCTACTGTTTGTTGTGTATAATTTGGTGCAAACTTTTTCGTGTTCCATATGCAAAATTTGTGAGTAAATGATGGCGTAATTTTTTGTCTAATTTATGAAGTGTCCGTTTACTTGAGAACAACCTTTCTGTGCTTGTGGAGTTGTGGTGCTTACACGTTATTTTAAAAAGAACGCAATTGTTTGACATGAAGTAGTTTTTTTGAGGGGAGACATGAAGTAGTTGGTAGCTAAGAAAGAATGAAATTTTATTGTGCCTGTGGAAAAGAGGTCATTGGTAGATCATAGATGAACTTACGGCTTGTTTGATTGCGGTTATATGTACTAGTCTAGTGATGAATTTTACAATAATTTTGTACGGGAAATCTTGCGTTAATGTTTATGGTAATGCTTGTTCTATCACAAATAACTAATTTCTTTACATAATTTCTCCAACATTCCATTATCACTTTAGAAGGTAGCATTGACTACTATTGAGTATTGAGTGACGATGGAAAGTTATGAAGAAAGCCAAGGTTGGAGTTCCACCAAAGTCCATTATTATTACCTTCATTTTATTACCACCTAACACACAGGCTATTAGTGCCACACGGCCAACTACAGCTAAGGTGCAACTACGAATGAAATTCATAGATTAGAAGTTAGTATGAAAGTGAACTTTGTGCCACATATAGTTGGTAAACCCATCTTATGAGTTTAGCTAAATGATAATAAGAATGATTTTGATTGTTATACTTTATATCACCATTATTGAGGTGAATCTAATCTACTTCATCCGTTTCGTTTTGAATGCAACAAAGGAATATTTTATATCTCACAAAATATACCCCTTTCTTGCATTTAAAACGAAACGGAGGAGTATATGAAAAGGATGAATAGATCTTCAAAGGTCAGGTTTCTGCTGATACAGAGAACTGCATTTTGAAGAACTAGAACGATTTCCTAGTACCAGTGTATCACTATTTACTCCTAGTAAAGTTAGGCTATGCTCTTTTGGACTGAATTAATGAAAATTCAGTTCAGTTCAGACAAATTCAATTCAGTTCAGGTTTATTCAGTTTAGTTAGTTTCCTCTCACAGTTTTATTCACTTCACTTCAGTTCAGGTTTATTCAATTCGAATCAGGTTTATTCAATTCAGTTCAGACAAATTCAGTTCAGTTCAATTTAGTCCAAAAGAACAGAGCCTTAGTTTCTAAATCCTCTCTACTTTCAGTAAACTTTGCCAATGAGAAGCGTGACAAGATTTTTGCTTATGGCAACTCATATGTTAGAGAAAGTTTATCAGCTAGAAGTGTCTTAAGGGCCAAATGCTCGTCTCTTTCTTTTTGTCGGGGGTGGGAAAAGGGTTGTTTAAAGCAAATGCTCTCTCATAAGAATTCAGACTTCAATCATGCCAAACTTTGGTGGTTCATTGTCGTAATGAGCTCCCTAGCATCCTGAATAATGTTGATGTTCTGTTAGAAACACTGGCAGAGTTTGTTGGTCAAGTGCTTTCTGCGGGTCTGGACCTTCTTGTCGAAATTTGGCTGAATAATCGTGATGTACTTGCAGTAGCTTTTGTACTGGAGAGTCCAATGCGTTGATTAGTTATGTATTTTGACATGCAAAATATCTTATTGTAGGGAAAGAAGACTTCTTGAGGCCACACGGAGAAGATCTCCTGAAATCTGTCGTTGATCCTTTTGTTATTCATCATCCCAAGGGCCATACAATTCCTCGAATAGGTGAGGTTATCAGTTCCTATCATAGTTCATACTCCTATCCCATATTAATTTACATGGTTTTCAAATTTCACAAACTTTGAGCATATTCTCACCAATATATAAGAAAAATCATAACATGTATGATCATGTTAGATTCTTCATGATTTTCATCATTACATATTTAAAGATAGTGGTAATCAAAGTTGTGGAATGTGGATTAGAAACCATGAAAGTCAACTCTGTAAAAGAATGTGGGATGAAGGGAATAACACTAACATCGCTATTAACTCTTAACTTCGACCTCAGCCCCATGGATTCTTCGTGAAAATGTGTTAATTTATTACTGTCTTTGTTTTGTCAGACGAACAGTCACTCCCAACCATGCTTAGCTTCATTGACAAGATTCAGAAGATTATTTCCGAAGAGGAGAAAGATAAAGAAAGTAATGGACAATTGCAGTATGAGACTCTACATGCATAATATAGTTACACCATTAGTTGTTGTTCATGTTAAAGGTGAGCCTATGATGCAAAATGAGAGTAGAGCTAAATATGAAAATTTTTATGTTAATAATGGTTCAGCAAATATTTATCCCATTGGTTTATGTATGTTGTTGCAATTTTTTGTCAGTACAGTCTCCTGTCGTAATTCTGAAGGAGATCTTGTCATGTATGATCTTGTTTTATTGCTTGGTGCGACACAAGAGTAAAGTATGAAATCATCTGTTTGATATGGGACAATTTTTACTCTCTATTGGCTAATGTAATTCTACTCAGAAATTTGTGAATATTCTCCGATGACGTGAATGTAGGTAGTCATTCTGTTCTGATTTTTCAAGCAGAAAATATAATGACTTATTCACTAACTAGTTTAGAGATGGCAATGGCACCTGGACCCGCCCAGACCCGCTAGGACCCGACCCATTTATAAGGGTCTGGGTCCAGAAAATTTAGACCCAACGGGTCTGGGTCTCGAAGAGCAAGTATTGGGTTTGGGTCCGGGTCCACATATGCCAGACCAGACCCGGCCCAGACCCGACCCGTAGACCCATTTACATATTAAAAAAAATTATACCTAAACTCTAAGGTTTTATAAGTTGTGATTTTGTGAACTCGTTAGTATTTTAAGATTTTATGAGTTACTTTTTAAAATTTTGTTTAGATAATGTTTTACCCGTGAATGCAGGATCTATATATATTAGTGCGAAATTTTTTAATTACATAGATTAAAAAATGTGATGAAAATAAAAAACTAAGAAGGACCCATTAAGGACCCAGTTAGGACCCATGGACCCGCTAGACACAGCGAGTCTGGGTCTGAAAAATCTAGACCCACCGGGTCTGGGTCTGTAAAAAATAAACGGGTCTGGGTGGACCCGACCCATTGCCATCCCTACTAACTACATGATTCGTTGTTAACTAACTACATGATTCGTCCATGAGTTACAGTCATGGTGGAATGAGTGATGTTACAGGTTGTTGTACCAGGGGTAATGGAAAACTGGTGGTGCCAAAAAACAACCAAGAAAATCTGGAAGGGGAAGAGAAGGTGGTGGATGGAACAAAGGAGATTCAGGCGACCTCCAACTTGGACTGTCACACCATGTTCATGGCGATCTCACCTGAATCAAAACAGAAGGGAAGTTTCATGGTGGGCTTAACAACAAAAGAAGTCTCAGAGCAAAAGGGAGGAACAGAAGATGAAGGAGGGCTCAAGGGCAGCAAAAATGGAACGACACCAAGCTGCTTCACCGGTGGCAGGTGCGGTGGTGGGTGGGTTTGATAAGGTTGCAGGTGAACCACATGGAGGGAAATTCGAGCGTGGTGGTGCGGCAGAAAGTGGATCTGGCAGTGGTCCGGGTAATTTTGTCGGATCTGGTAAGTTTGGTGTTGGAACCGCCTCATATGGTGGCCTGAGAGAATATTTGGGTGGCTTGAATAGAGGAGAGTGCTTTGCAAAAGGCGTTGCTGCAGCGAGTGGGTCCGGTGGTGGACCCGGTTATTTTGCCGGAGTAAATTACGGCGGTGGGCTTACCTTCGCAGGTGGTAGAACTTGTGGTGGGGCACTCAATGGTGGTGTTCGGCGAAACTTCCCGGAAAAAGAGGATGACAGAGAAGTGTGCGTGTGAAGTTTCGCTGAGTCATTTGTTGGCTTGGAGAGGAAGCTAATTCCACAAGATGTTATTAAGGGTAATATTGTAAATGGCCTGAATGTGGGAAAAGGCAACAAGGTAATCCACGTGCCTTTTTCTTTCTCTCAAAGACCCAACTTCCTTTTAATTAATGAGGCAATAACTATAGTTGAGCCCCACAATTTTAAAACCACATATTTTTCAATCCATAAGGCCACCTTTCTGGCTGGGCTAATTAATTATGAGCCCATTTCCCAAGCAACAGATGTGAATTCATTTTTACCCTACCCCACACCAAACACACCAGCCCAACTCAATTATTTAAATTACTCCACCCCATTCTTAAAACAAAATCCCCTCTACTCCCACCAAAAACAATACGACCCACTTAAGAAACATGAGAAGGTGCCTAAATTTGATTTTAGCAGTTTTAAACCCAAAATTTCCTCCCACTTTTTAACCCTTCTCCCTGCACTAATTTTTAAACTAAATTCTTCCATGTTTTTACCCAATCCTGATACCAATCCAAATACCACTCAGCCCAACCTGTACACTTATCATCTCAATTCATACACCATACATTCTTCCCATAATTCTATATCCTGTCCTACAGAGTCGCTGAAATTCTTTTTCATGGCCAAGCCAATGGCAATCACATTGACACTTGTCTATCAAGAGCTCCAACGTCACTGGCAAGGGTGTTTTGTCGACGCCAAGTTGCTGCATCTCATTGTTCGGGATTACTGATCAAAAGTGTCAAGCAACTTTCATTAATGAGGCGCAAAAATTCAATCAGAAGCTCTCTAAACTGTGTTGGGATCATTGTTGCCGCGGCCGGGAATCAAGTGCCAACTACTATCCACCTTGAGGACAAGGTGGAAGTTTGGGGGCCGGTAATGCTATGAATCAATATTAAGGGGGTAAGGGTAATTTAGGGAGTCTCTTTATTAGTTAGCTTGAGGAATAAGTTAGATAGTTTGTTAGGGAAAGTAGTATAAATATAGAGCAAAATAGAATGTGAACATCATGGTGAATATTGAATAGAAAAATTGGGTGAGCTTTAAGAGTTCATTTGGGAGTGTGTCAAGTCACTCGAATACTTGGCAATCTATCTTTTATTTTCTGTAATTTTCAGTTTATCAATCAAATACTCATCTTCTTCCTCAATTTATGCCTTTAATGGTGTCTAAGCTATGTTGATTCATAGCAAATGGTATTAGAGCAGACGATTTTGGGAGACTGATTGCTGATTTTCATATTTTGATATTAGAAAAAAAAAGAGGAGAGAAATCTGCCATGGAGGTTGCGAGCGAAGCTGAGGGCAACTAATGCAAAGTTGGATGCGTGAAGAGTTTGCTTACATCACACAAAAAAGAGATGAAGGAATCTCATATCTCAAAGAAGAACAAAGAATCCGGCGAGAGCTTTAGCTTCCGTCATTTGATGGAAGAAATTACGATGAGTGGATTCTAATATTGGAGGACTCCTTCCAATATTTCCAATTAAATGAAGAAACAAAGTTTCAGGCGGCCGTAATGGCACTTGAAGGCGACGCGCAACGGTGGTTCGAATGGGAACACCGGCGATGGTTGTTCAATGGGTAGCAGGAAATGAAGAAGCACTTGTTGAGGCACTTCAATCCTTCATCAGTGACAACTCAGAGGGGTTGGGATGGTATGGTGAAGCACCAAAATATCTCCATGAGTTACAGTCATGGTGGAATGAGTGATGTTACAGGTTGTTGTACCAGGGTTAATGGAAAACTGGTGGTGCCAAAAAACAACCAAGAAAATCTGGTATGGGAAGAGAAGGTGGTGGAAGGAACAAAGGAGATTCAGGTGACCTCCAACTTGGACTGTCACACCATGTTCATGGCGATCTCACCTGAATCAAAACAGAAGGGAAGTTTCATGGTGGGCTTAACAACAAAAGAAGTCTCAGAGCAAAAGGGAGGAACAGAAGATGAAGGAGGGCTCAAGGGCGGCAAAAAAATGGAACGACACCAAGCGCTTCACCAGGTGGCGAAGTGCGGTGGTGAGTTTGATAAGGTTGCGGAGTGAACCACATGGAGGGAAATTCGAGCGTGGTGGTGCGGCAGAAAGTGGATCTGGCAGTGGTCCGGGTAATTTTGTCGGATCTGGTAAGTTTGGTGTTGGAACCGCCTCATATGGTGGCCTGAGAGAATATTTGGGTGGCTTTGAATAGAGGAGAGTGCTTTGCAAAAGGCGCTGCTGCAGCGAGTGGGTCCGGTGGTGAACCCGGTTATTTTGCCGGAGTAAATTACGGCGGTTGGCTAACCTTCGCCGGTGGTAGAACTTGTGGTGGGGCACTCAATGGTGGTGTTCAGCAGAAACTTCCAGAAAAAGAGGATGACAGAGAAGTGTGCGTGTGAAGTTTCAGTCATGGTGGAATGAGTGATGTTACAGGTTGTTGTACCAGGGGTAATGGAAAACTGGTGGTGCCAAAAAACAACCAAGAAAATCTGGTAGGGGAAGAGAAGGTGGTGGAAGGAACAAAGGAGATTCAGGCGACCTCCAACTTGGACTGTCACACCATGTTCATGGCGATCTCACCTGAATCAAAACAGAATGGAAGTTTCATGGTGGGCTTAACAACAAAAGAAGTCTCAGAGCAAAAGGGAGGAACAGAAGATGAAGGAGGGCTCAAGGGCAGCAAAAATGGAACGACACCAAGCTGCTTCACCGGTGGCAGGTGCGGTGGTGGGTTTGATAAGGTTGCAGGTGAACCACATGGAGGGAAATTCGAGCGTGGTGGTGCGGCAGAAAGTGGATCTGGCAGTGGTCCGGGTAATTTTGTCGGATCTGGTAAGTTTGGTGTTGGAACCGCCTCATATGGTTGCCTGAGAGAATATTTGGGTGGCTTGAATAGAGGAGAGTGCTTTGCAAAAGGTGCTGCTGCAGCGAGTGGGTCCGGTGGTGGACCCGGTTATTTTGCCGGAGTAAATTACGGCGGTGGGCTAACCTTCGCCGGTGGTAGAACTTGTGGTGGGGCATTCAATGGTGGTGTTCAGCAGAAACTTCCAGAAAAAGAGGATGACAGAGAAGTGTGCGTGTGAAGTTTCGCTGAGTCATTTGTTGGCTTGGAGAGGAAGCTAATTCCACAAGATGTTATTAAGGGTAATATTATAAATGGCCTGAATGTGGGAAAAGGCAACAAGGTAATCCACGTGCCTTTTTCTTTCTCTCAAAGACCCAACTTCCTTTTAATGAATGAGGCAATGACTATAGTTGAGCCCCACAATTTTAAAACCACATATTTTTCAATCCATAAGGCCAACTTTCTGGCTGGGCTAATTAATTATGAGCCCATTTCCCAAGCAACAGATTTGAATTCATTTTTACCCTACCCCCACACCAAACACACCAGCCCAACTCAATTGTTTAAATTACTCCACCCCATTCTTAAAACAAAATCCCCTCTACTCCCACCAAAAACAATACGACCCACTTAAGAAACATGAGAAGGTGCCTAAATTTGATTTTAGCAGTTTTAAACCCAAAATTTCCTCCCACTTTTTAACCCTTCTCCCTGCACTAATTTTTAAACTAAATTCTTCCATGTTTTTACCCAATCCTGATACCAATCCATATACCACTCAGCCCAACCTGTACACTTATCA
The DNA here is from genome assembly GCA_947648045.1 of Beta corolliflora. Lineage (NCBI taxonomy): Eukaryota > Viridiplantae > Streptophyta > Magnoliopsida > Caryophyllales > Amaranthaceae > Beta > Beta corolliflora. Next base: position 85,689 of record CANSZD010002911.1, read on the forward strand.
TCTCAATTCATACACCATACATTCTTCCCATAATTCTATATCCTGTCCTACAGAGTCACTGAAATACTTTTTCATGGCCAAGCCAATGGCAATCACATTGACACTTGTCTATCAAGAGCTCCAACGTCACTGGCAAGGGTGTTTTGTCGACGCCAAGTTGTTGCATCTCTTTGTTCAGGATTACTGATCAAAAGTGTTAAGCAACTTTCATTAATGAGGCGCAAAAATTCAATCAGAAGCTCTCTAAACTGTGTTGGGATCATTGCTGCCGCGGCCGGGAATTAAGTGCCAACTACTATCCACCTTGAGGACAAGGTGGAAGTTTGGGGGGCCGGTAATGCTATGAATCAATATTAGGGGGGTAAGGGTAATTTAGGGAGTCTCTTTATTAGTTAGCTTGAGGAATAAGTTAGATAGTTTGTTAGGGAAAGTAGTATAAATATAGAGCAAAATAGAATGTGAACATCATGATGAATATTGAATAGAAAAATTAGGTGAGCTTTTAAGTGATCATTTGGGAGTGTGTCAAGTCACTCGAATACTTGGCAATCTATCTTTTATTTTCTGTAATTTTCAGTTTATCAATCAAATACTCATCTTCTTCCTCAATTTATGCCTTTAATGGTGTCTAAGCTATGTTGATTCATAGCATACCCTTCTAATTAACCTAAATAAAAAAGGTTAAAAATAGGGCCCAAAACAGAAAACAGAATAAAAAAAACCCCATATATGTGTTGGGTTATTCAGAGTGCCAGACTACAGATTCAGGACATTCCAATAAATTTCCACCTTGACTTGAATTGTCTCACTAGATAACAAATGTACTTAGATGCCAAATTAATTGCAAGATGTACCCATATTTCCCCCTTGTCTCAGAATGCTCCTAAGGGCCCAAATCAACAACTCAAAACATTTAGCAAGTCCAAGCAACGGTGGAACTTGCCATGCGGAACCGGCTTGGTGAATAACAATACCTATTTCCATCACCTTAACTCGTTTCTCACCTCATAGGAAAGAAGCAAGGGATGAAGGATCTTCACATATATTTGGTTTTTGGTACTTTATTCGTTGCTTATTGTCGACATTGTTGTACTTCTAATTTGAGGCTTCAGATTAGGTTGAAGGTCAGGGAAGTATTAACAACAATCGTAACTAAAAAATTGTCGAAAGTTAAGTTGACGGTTAGGAAAGCAACGCTAAACAAATAAAAAATGGTTGTTGTAGATTCGACTAAACTTTCCCAATATTAATATTAGGTGAGATGTCTTTTTTTTGTTGAATTTGATGATTTTCTTTTCTTCTTGTTCTTCATTTATAATGCGTGAGGACCGATGAAGAAGGGAATTTGATTAGGGAATCAATTTGTCGCCCCACTGATGTTTTGTCGGACGGAAACTATTAAATGGTGGTGATTTAAATTTTTATGTGATGTAAAGTGGTTATTTAATTTAAACAAAAGTTATTACTTCTATAAGGTAGTTATTTACATAAAGTTGGTTGTATGAGGTGGTTATTATCGATGAAATCGAGAATATATATAATAACTAGTTTAAAACCTGTGCAAAAATGCACGGGATGCTAGTTGTTTGAGTTCATTTTGAAAAAAGTTTAAATAATATGAATGTGACTTACATAAAACAAAAAAAAGTCACATATAATTATAAAAAATGCGGTTATCGTATAATATGCAACAAAGTAGACGATAAAACAATTGTGAGTGACTATATGAACACATTGAAAGAAAAACTAAGCACATCAATTAAAAGTTTTCATAATACTTATTACACATTCTGAAATGCTTCCTTATACACTACATTTGTGGTGACATTTGAGTTCCCACGCTCTTTATCACAGATTAAAATCTTCAAACCCTTTTTGCTTGTAACTCTTGATACAGCAACATAGAATTGTCCATGGCTGAATACTGGCCGAGGGAGATATAATCCACTAGTGGAAAAAAGCCTAAGGGCTGCGGTCAAAAGTGGCCTAAGGGCTGCGTTTTTTGACCGCAGCAATTAGAGTAGCAGCCCTTAATATATATGAAGGGTTGCGGTTACGAACCGCAGCCCTTCCATATTTAAGGGCTGCGGTCATAAGAAAACCCGGCCCTTGGCCACATAAGAGGCTGCGGTTAATTGAGAAAACCGCGGCCCTTGATTAATCAAGGGCTGCGGTTTCTCAATTAACCGCACCCTTATGTGGCCAAGGGCCGCGGTTTTCTCTATTAACCGCAACCCTTTTGTAATTTTTTTTTTTTTTTAAATTCAGCTATATAATATTATGATACGCTACGCTTGTTCCCTGTTTCCTTGCTGCTTTGCTTTGTACCATATTACAAACCTCATAATGCATATATATAATAATAATAATGTTAAAGAGTACATATTAAGGCAAATATTAATTCTAATACAAAAAGCTACATTAACGCAACAACCGAATAGCTTGCCAACTTGTTTCGAACTTCTAGCTAGTTCTTGCAAAATCCTAACCAATGTATCATAGACAATCTTCACAAATGTAGGTTGCCAACTTGTTTCGAACTTCATCCAATTCTTCAATTGTGAATTCATCCAACCTTGGTGCGTCGTTATCCATGTAAACCTTGCAATAATATGAATATAATAAATTAATAAGATCAAGTCAAACATTTACAATATATAATAACAACTAACTCTTGCAATTAATTAGCTAATTAAACAACCAATTTGTGAGTTGATTTTGTCGATTTTTGTGAATTTGAGCTATATTCACTTCCCAAAATTACCTACATGTTATATATAGGAGCAAAACTAACACACACCACTTACTTTATGCATAGTTGAAGTGTTAATGTCATATTTTGGTGCAAAAGATTAGAAGTTCAATTTTTAGGTTCGTTTCGGGGTCGTTTTTTGTGAATTTGAGCTATTTCACTTCCCAAAACTACCTACATGTTACATATAGGAGCAAAACTAACACACACCACTTACTTTATGTATAGTTGAAGTATATAAGTCATATTTAGGTGCAAAAGATTAGAAGTTCAATTTTTAGGTTCGTTTCGGGGTCGCTTTTTGTGAATTTGAGCTATTTCACTTCCCAAAACTATAAATCATGTTACATATAGGAGCAAAACTAACACACACCACTTACTTTATGCATAGTTGAAGTGTTAATGTCATATTTTGGTGCAAAAGATTAGAAGATCAATTTTTAGGTTCGTTTCGGGGTCGTTTTTTGTGAATTGGAGCTATTTTACTTCCCAAAACTACCTACATGTTACATATAGGAGCAAAACTAACACACACCACTAACTTTATGCATAGTTGAAGTGTTAATGTCATATTTTGGTGCAAAAGATTAGAAGATCAATTTTTAGGTTCGTTTCGGGGTCGTTTTTTGTGAATTGGAGCTATTTCACTTCCCAAAACTACCTACATGTTACATATAGGAGCAAAACTAACACACACCACTTACTTTATGTATAGTTGAAGTATATAAGTCATATTTAGGTGCAAAAGATTAGAAGTTCAATTTTTAGGTTCGTTTCGGGGTCGCTTTTTGTGAATTTGAGCTATTTCACTTCCCAAAACTATAAATCATGTTACATATAGGAGCAAAACTAACACACACCACTTACTTTATGCATAGTTGAAGTGTTAATGTCATATTTTGGTGCAAAAGATTAGAAGATCAATTTTTAGGTTCGTTTCGGGGTCGTTTTTTGTGAATTGGAGCTATTTTACTTCCCAAAACTACCTACATGTTACATATAGGAGCAAAACTAACACACACCACTAACTTTATGCATAGTTGAAGTGTTAATGTCATATTTTGGTGCAAAAGATTAGAAGTTCAATTTTTAGGTTCGTTTCGGGGTCGTTTTTTGTGAATTTGAGCTATTTCACTTCCCAAAACTACCTACATGTTACATATAGGAGCAAAACTAACACACACCACTTACTTTATGTATAGTTGAAGTATATAAGTCATATTTAGGTGCAAAAGATTAGAAGTTCAATTTTTTAGGTTCGTTTCGGGGTCGCTTTTTGTGAATTTGAGCTATTTCACTTCCCAAAACTATAAATCATGTTACATATAGGAGCAAAACTAACACACACCACTAACTTTATGCATAGTTGAAGTGTTAATGTCATATTTAGGTGCAAAAGATTAGAAGTTCAATTTTTAGGTTCGTTTCGGGGTCGTTTTTGCGAATTTGAGATATATTCACTTCCCAAAACTACCTACATGTTATATATAGGAGCAAAACTAACACACACCACTTACTTTATGCATAGTTGAAGTGTTAATGTCATATTTTGGTGCAAAAGATTAGAAGATCAATTTTTAGGTTCGTTTCGGGGTCGTTTTTTGTGAATTGGAGCTATTTCACTTCCCAAAACTACCTACATGTTACATATAGGAGCAATACTAACACACACCACTCACTTTATGCATAGTTGAAGTGTTAATGTCATATTTTGGTGCAAAAGATTAGAAGTTCAATTTTTAGGTTCGTTTCGGGGTCGTTTTTTGTGAATTTGAGCTATTTCACTTCCCAAAACTACCTACATGTTACATATAGGAGCAAAACTAACACACACCACTTACTTTATGTATAGTTGAAGTATATAAGTCATATTTAGGTGCAAAAGATTAGAAGTTCAATTTTTAGGTTCGTTTCGGGGTCGCTTTTTGTGAATTTGAGCTATTTCACTTCCCAAAACTATAATTCATGTTACATATAGGAGCAAAACTAACACACACCACTTACTTTATGCATAGTTGAAGTGTTAATGTCATATTTTGGTGCAAAAGATTAGAAGTTCAATTTTTAGGTTCGTTTCGGGGTCGATATGATTATAGTTAATTTATGCTACAATTTCCAAAATAAACTAATTCTTATCTATCAATTTAATCTAAATTAAATAAACTAATTAGTTACATACCTTTTGAAGATAATCGATGTCAGTACAACGGTTGACTATATCAAACATGTACCGCAAGACGTAATAGCCACAATCAACCCCATTCTTTTGTTGCGGACATCGAAATTCACCAAATTTAAACATCCAAAAACATTCATGTTAAATTTAAAGTATATGAAAACAAATGGTTAGACATAAGATTCACCAAAGTAGTTACCTCAACTGATATCCAAAGAGGAGCTTTTCCTAATCGAAGTCCAAGTCCATAATGGTGCTTCATCACACTACATCAATACATGCATTATATATAAGATGTTTATTATATATATATATATATATATATATATATATATATATATATATATATATATATATATATATATATATATATATATATATATATATATATATATATATATATATATATATATATATATATATATATATATATATATAAATGTGTAATATTAGGTACACATATTGTTCTAGTTAAGTTACCTATTCAATAGTGACTTGACTAGTAAGCTCCGTGGTGGTTGTCGACGAAGAGAATCAAAGTGGTAAACGTGATTATTTGACAAACATATCACAATGAGCGTCCAATGGAGACTATATAAGAAAATAATATAAAGTTACTTATTCAACGATTCGGTGAATTTTGTTATCGATATATATGGAACAAGAAGGCAAGTTATCTAAACAAGGAAATAAAGTTATAGAAAATAAAGTAAAGCATCAAGTTTGGTATAACAAGCTTACGCTTCAATATATGGAACAAGGATGAACTTCTCTTCTAACCGATGTGATTGTTTGAAACTAGTATCGAGATATTCTTTCACATCGGTTTTGTTTTTTAAACAATTGTCATCTCGCATCGTACTTGGACATAACCAACCAATCTTTGTCTCACTCATTTTTTCATTCAATTCGGTACACAATAACTTTGAGAAATTAAAGCATATAATAAAAAAGTAAACATACTTATCATGTATGGAAGTTGAAAACTATTATAAACTTGTAAAGTAAGATATGTATGTATCACCTCATGAAAGCTCGTATCATTGTTCCACTCAACATTTCTCCACGTAAGAATTCTTTAACATCGTCTTTGGAAATCCATGTAGATGACTCATCAGCGTAGTTGAATTGTTCCTTCCCCAAAGGAACATGTATTGCAGTATCATCGAGCAAATCACTAACACACTCATGCAACCAATAACATGCCTTAGTAAGGCCTTGCACCACCAACGGCTCGAGAAGTGGATTGTTTGACATACTAACTTGGTCATCGAACACATTTGGTTCAATTTCAGCACGTCCAATTGCCTCCTTAGCCATCTTGTTTTGTGAACCGACCTTTTTAGCCTTCTTGTCATGTGAACCAGCCTTCCTTGAAACCTATTAAAAAGTAATAATAAGAATATTACTAATTATTATATATATGACATAGAAAAGTAATATAATCGGAGTTGATTATTACATAAACTAACGCATATATATATGTATGTTTATCGGTGTACCTCATCTCGAAAATCGCACCCATGCACGAGGCCACGTAACATAACTACCATGGGCGTCACTCGGTGTATGTAGACTAACCTCCGGTTTTGGCATCGGAAGACCTAAGTCTTCAAAACCGGGCTCAATGTAGTCGATGCTCACCACATAGTGATCATTGTTCACTATCTCGGTGATGCACTCGTACTCGATCACCGAGGAGGCTGTGCATGGCCACTAGCTACCACAATCGACTATCGAATCATTTTCTCGAACTAATAGTCGGCATAGGGTCTCCTCCTTTGAATCAAAACAAGTCATTAATAGTTAATTGCGATGAAACAACATATTTAGAATTGCATGCACTTAGGGACAATACATAGTTAATTAATAAAGCACAAGTGATTAAGCGTGATAAATTAAACCAAATACGGTGATTACCTTCAACTCGGGTATTGGTGGATCAAGTGCGGTATCGTTTGATTATTCGATGTTTGTGGAACACCGATCGGCCGGTTAGATGGAACATCACTACCTTTCTTCAATGGAAAGGTCGGTAAACCCATTTGCTCCATCATAGCATTGAAGTTATGTGTCATCTCCTCTCTAAGCTCCTCCCGAATTGCGGATTTGATAGCCTCCACATCTACCGACGCCGAATTCACACTACTTGCACTTGATTTTGACGTTGTAGTGTATTGTTCACCATATACCTTTCGCACGCCGAGGCGGACACCTCCCACGCCCTCACACGACCACCGTGGTCCTTTCCTAGAGTTTCGTGCAAAGCATCCATGTGTGCGGTAGGAGTGAAATCCCCCGTTGCCTCCTTTTCCTTTAATCCGATCTACAAAATAAAACAACGAGAAAATTGGACGTTAAAATTTTGCAAAAAACAAAACGTACTACCGAATAAGTTGCCGGCGAAGAAGAAGGGCCAAATAGCGGCAGGCGGCGAGCAGTTTGGCGGCCGGCCGGTTTTGCTGCCTCTTCTGCCGCTGCTGCCTGGTGCTTGCGCGGACCGGCCGGGCGTCTGCCGAGGGGGCGTGGGGGGGGCAGTGGGGGGGGGGGGAAGTGCGGGTGCGGTGTGTGGGGGGGTGGGGTTACTTGAATAATGGAAATAAACGAAAAACATATCAAATTAGCAAAATACGCCTAAAATGTTCTTTATTTTCCCGAAATCCGACCAACAACAAAGTAGCACCTATAAATCTACTTAATAGAAATATTTTAGGTTATATTATCATGTTTCACAAGAAATTGGAGCCAAGTGACTCAAACTATTCGAAAATGACATGAAATGGCCGAAATAGGCCTAAAATGATATTTACGTTCCCGAAATCCGACCAATAACAAAGTAGAACCTATAAATATACTTAATAGCAATATTTTAGGTTATATTATCATGTTTCACAAGAAATTGGAGCCAAGTGACTCAAACTATTCGAAAATGACATGAAATGGCCGAAATAGGCCTAAAATGATATTTACGTTCCCGAAATCCGACCAACAACAAAGTAGAACCTATAAATCTACTTAATAGCAATATTTTAGGTTATATTATCATGTTTCACAAGAAATTGGAGCCAAGTGACTCAAACTATTCGAAAATGACATGAAATGGCCGAAATAGGCCTAAAATGATATTTACGTTCCCGAAATCCGACCCATAACAAAGTAGAACCTAGAAATCTACTTAATAGCAATATTTTAGGTTATATTATCATGTTTCACAAGAAATTGGAGCCAAGTGACTCAAACTATTCGAAAATGACATGAAATGGCCGAAATAGGCCTAAAATAATATTTACGTTCCCGAAATCCGACCAATAACAAAGTAGAACCTATAAATCTACTTAATAGCAATATTTTAGGTTATATTATCATGTTTCACAAGAAATTGGAGCCAAGTGACTCAAACTATTCGAAAATGACATGAAATGGCCGAAATAGGCCTAAAATGATATTTACGTTCCCGAAATCCGACCAATAACAAAGTAGAACCTATAAATCAACTTAATAGCAATATTTTAGGTTATATTATCATGTTTCACAAGAAATTGGAGCCCAGTGACTCAAACTATTCGAAAATGACATGAAATGACCGAAATAGGCCTAAAATGATATGTACTTACAATGGCATTGGCTATCTTTTCTGTAACGGGATCAGGTAACACTCTGTTTCCCTTTGCATCAACCCCATGCATCGAACACCACCAATCAAGGACCCCGTCTCGGTTGACGAGCGGTGTAACCGATGTGGTTGTAGAGGTAGTTGTCGTTGTCGAATCCTGTGTGGGGTAATGGGCAAACATCCACTTTTTTCTCGCCTCATCGTAGGAATGGGCACCCAAATGATGATAATATTTCCTTGCTTTTGCACTCGTGCTTTTTTTCTCACGTCTTGCCTGAAAAAACACATAATTACAAACAAAAGATTAGGTGTTATATAAAATCATACTCGAGCTAATTAAGTGTGGTAAATATAATTAATATCCTTTGCTTACAACAAACTTACGGGTAGTATTTTTGGCAACAAATGCTTCCCACTCTTCAGGTTTGATATTTCTCCATATTTGATATGGTAATGTGGTGGGTTCCTCTGAATTTTCCAATGCAGCCTCAGCTTCGATTTGCTTTTCTCCCCCATAAATTTTCTTCTTCTTTGTACCCGTTCTTTTCCTCCGCTTAGTAATCCAACCGGACACTAACTTAGCCTTGAAATCTCGAAATCTCTGAGCAAGCGCGGATAAAAATAGATTCTTCTTGGCTTCATCATCTTCGATATTGAAGAGATTCTACAAAAAAACCGAACAAAAATATTATTTTCCACATTTGTTGTAATAGATTAAATTCTATCATTAGTACTACATACACATACATTTATTAAAATAAGAAACTAATTGGTAGTATGAAACTTACCATAGTGTCATTCCATAGTAATTTCTTCATCCCCTCGGGCACCTCTTGCCATGAATGCAAAATGGAGAGCCTCCGGACACAAAGGCCAATATGTTTGGCATACTTAGAACGCCACACACCACAAGGTTGACCCAAGTTATCGTACTCTAAAGTCATATGCAAGTGAGTAGCACTTATTGACTTTGTAGGTCCTCTTCCCTTTCTCTTTTTCATCACTTTAGATTTTCTTTGTTGTTGATTTGTTTGTAACTCCCGTTGTTGACCTTCTTTCCTACAAACTTGTTGTGCTTTCACAATTGTACCACTTTTTGGATGAAGTTCTTGAAGATCTCGATCTTCGAGATCACCTTTATCTGGGTCCTTCCTCACATCATAAGATTCATCCTCGGTTGTGTGTTCACTAGTCGTCATCTCATCCATATGTAGTAATTATCCCTGCAATTATAAACACATAGAAATTAATATATAGGTACAAGTTAAAAAAAATAACAAATTGATTAAGGACCAACAATAATGGAACATCGGAAATCGTGGCCCACTAGCGGCGGCCAGAAGCCACGCGGAGGCTCTTTGCCGCTCTGCGGCCGGCTGCTTTGCCATCTTGGCAGCTCTTTCGCTGTTGCCGTGGGGGGATGTGCAGGGGGGGCGAAGTAGCTAGGGGTTGGACGGGGGAGCGGGGCGTGCGTGGGGGGAAGCGGGAGGCTAGAAATATATAAAAAGACATAAATCGGCCGAAATATATAGGCCTAAAATGATATTTATTTTCCCGAAATCCAACCATCAACAAAGTAGCTCGTATAAATCTACTTAATAGCAACATTTTAGGTTATAAGATCATATTTCACAACAAATTGGATTACCATGACTCGAAATACACGAAAATGACATGAAACGGCCGAAATAGGCTTAAAATGACGTTTACTTTCCCGAAATCCAACCATGAACAAAGTAGCACCTATAAATCTACTTAGTAGTCGTATTTTATGCAATATTATCACATTCAACAAGAAATTGGAGTCACATGACTCGAAATACACGAAAATGACATGAAACGGCCGAAATAACCTTAAAATGATGTTTACTTTCCCGAAATCCAACCAACAACAAAATAGCACCTATAAATCTACGTAATAGTCGTATTTTTGGCTATATTATCATATTCAACAAGAAAATTGAGTCACATGACTCGAAATATATGAAAATGACATGAAATGGACGAAATAGAGATAAACCTGAGTATATGTCTCATGATTTGTTGACCTTCCGCCGTTTCTTAGGAGTTTCAACATGTATCCCTTCCGTGTGATCAACACGCATATAGTTCTCAGACATATTTACATCATCTTCCACGCTATTTTCAGGATAGGTAAAAGTTGGGATGTCCTCAAATGCATCATACTCTTCCTCATCCTCAACATCACCGATGCCCAGAATACTCCTTTTGCCAGGTACAACAATTGACCACTTATTATCAGCAGGATCAGTTACATAGAATACTTGTTTAGCTTGTGATGCAAGTACAAATGGCTCTTCAGTCTCACGTAGACGACCCATGTCCACAAGAGTGAATCCGCAAGGATCATCTTTTTTACGCAACGTCGATTATCATCAACCCAATTGCAACAAAAGAGACAAATATGAAAAGCCGAGTAGTCAAGCTCCCATATTTCTTGAATTCGCCCATAATAGTTGGTGGCAAGGCAAGAACGGGAGACTTATCTTTCGAGCTTGCGTATTGTGTAGATGACGCCACAAGTGAAACACCACTATTCTGTCGCGATGTCGACTTAAGATCTTGACGTTCAGTCCAAAACGTATACCCGTTAATATCATAACCCTCATAAGAGTGTACAGATTCACGAGGACCAAATGCTAACCACTTGGCGTTTTAAACATTTTCATTTAAATCATCCACTACTCGATGATGAAACCAATCAATGAACGTCTTATTATGCATTTGCGTCAATGCCCTTATTCCTTTTCCAGGGTTGCTAACACGTAATTCCTCCATATGCTCATTTAAATAAGGATGGACAGCTGCCACGTGATGCAACACAAATAAGTGAGCTTGTGTACGCTTGTCGACGTAAGGTGAGATCAATTTTGAGCCAATCGTACCCTTGCCCTCGAGTGCGCCCTCGTGTCGAGATATCGGAACGCCCAATAGGATCAACACCAAGAACATACTCGCCACAAAATTACCGACCTCTTCGCCCACAATCCCTTGAATAATGCTACCTTCGGTTGTGCAAGATTTCGAACTTTATCCTTCAAAGTACCCATATATCTCTCAAAAGGATAGCACCACCTCAAAAAAGCCTGGACCACACAGCTTAATTTCTCGAACTAGATGGACAATGAGATGGACCATAATGTCAAAGAATGCGGGGGGAAAAAACATCTCAAATTTGCATAGAGTTTCAACTACTCTGGCCTGCAAAGAATCGAGGGTCGACGGTTCTAGGACTTTGCTGCATATTGTATGGAAAAATGAACAAAGTTCGGTAATGGTGTGCCTCACATGCTTCTAAGTATCCCACAATTGCAATCGGTAAGAATACTTGCATCATGACATGACAATCATGAGATTTCATACTCGATAACTTCAACTCACCATTTAAGGTAACAAATCGCTTCATATTCGATGAGTACCCGGTTGGAACCTTAATACCATACAATGACTCGCAAAAAATCCGTTTCTCGCCTTTCGACGGCGTGTAGCAAGCTGGGGGCAAATAATTCTTCTCCGAATCATCCACCTTTTTTCTTTTCCCAATTTCCTCATCAAGCGCTTCCTCCACTACTTTCTTTTTCCTTCCCGCCCTTTTTTGAGCCCACAACTCCGGTCGAAGCTTATTTTTTTCCAAGTGAAGACGTGACGCTTTAACATCCTTTGTCTTACCCGGAATATTCATAAGTGTCGCAAGAATTGCATCACAAACATTCTTCTCAATGTGCATGACATCCAAACAATGTCTGACTTTTAAATCTTCCCAATATGGGAGTTTCCAAAAAAATATCCTTTTTCCATAATCCTCGTAGTTCCATCAACGTCATTCGCGGGTTTACCATAGATCGTTTCAATGCCCTTAACCTCGATTATAAACTTCGGGTACCGGCTTAATGGTCTACGAGCAACTTCCTCTTCAACCGTCCCATCGAAGGCCTTTTTCTTAAATCGATAGGGATGGTCGCGTCTAAGGAGCCTTCATGTGCGCATATAGACATGTTTGCACCTCTTAATGTGTGTAGACTTCATGTCATCTATACAAATCGGGCACGTTTTTTTCCTTTGGTCTTATACCCAGATAAGTTCCCATAAGCTGGAAAGTCGTTCATTGTACAGAAAAGCATGGCACGCAGAGTGAACATCTCATTAGCATACGCATCAAATACCGACACTCCTTCGTTCCACATCTTCTGTAAATCTTCAATAAGTGGTCAAGGTATACATCTATGTCATTTCCGAAGGTTGTTTCGGCCCCGATATGAGAAGCGACAACATGATGTACTTGCGTTTCATGCACAACCAAGGAGGCAAGTTATAAATCACTAAAACTACCGGCCATGTACTATGCCGAGAACTAAGATTGCCAAAGGGATTCATGCCATCCGTACATAATCCAAGCCTCAAATTCCTATCCTCGTTACCAAACGGCTTATGCACCCTATTGATACTTTTCCACTCGGGGGAATCGTACCGGATGCTTCAAAGAAACCGTCTTTCTTCCTACGATCCGCATGCCACCGCATATTCTTCGCATCTTTTTTTATTGAGAACATGCGCTTAAATCTAGGTATTATGGGAAGATACCCACAACACCTTAGCTGGTGGTCCTTCACTACCCCAGCCCCTTCACGCTTGTACCTTGATAATCCACAACGTGGACACTCATCTAAATGCTCATACTCATTACGATAAAGCACACAATCGTTTGGACAAGCATGTATCCTCCGGTACTCTAAACCGAAAGGACACATGAGTTTCTTAGCATAATAGTTCGACTTTCGCGGATCATTTCCATCGGGGAGCATATCGGCTAAAACTTCAAACAACGACGTGAAACCGCAATCCGTCCAACTCCGCTTTCGACTTAATATTGAAGAGTGTTATCACGGCGGAAAGTTTGGTGTACTTCGTACAACCCGGATACAATGGCCTTTCAGCGGCCTCGGACATAGACTCAAACATACGAGGTCGTTTGCAAGAGCGATCTTCAACCTCTTGTATCATCTCGTCTACCCGATCTCCATCATCATCCCCATATTCATCATCACCATACTCACCATCCTCGAAATCATCACCTAATTTATCCTTCTCCCTCTTCACATACATCGTTCATTATCCTACAACTTCTTGCATATCTCCCCTCCTCACCATGCCAAACCCATACGTGGTATTGAGGCCTAAACCCACGACGAAAGACATGCTCCCTAAGCAAATGAATACTACTAACCTTGCTCACATTTCCACAATCTAAACAAGGACAATAAAAGTCGATCGCTCCCGTAAGATGCTTGATATTCTAATGCGCATTTACAAAATTCCGAGACCCCATTCACAAACTCAATCGATTCACGGCTACCATACATCCAAGTACGATCCATCTCATTCATGAAAACCTCTAATTAAACACAACCAATTATAAGTATCAATCATTTAAGCACATTCACATGCAAGACAATCACATATTGAAAACACGCACATACAAATGGAGGCTAAGAGAGTCACATGTGCAAATGTATGCATGCATCCGAAGGTCCTTATCACTCCAACCTAACCCATCTTTGGACGTTTAATCTCACTAGTGAATATATGCCAACTCTTCAATTCCTAAGGAAAATCAGGCAACATTTCCCTACAGTTCTCCAAGTACACAATGTAGATAATTGATTATCTACATATGTACGAAGAGAACAATGTAGAGAAACGACAAGCCAAGACTTTCCTTAGAATTGAAAAGAAGACATACATTCACCACCTAAGTGAGATCAAACGTCCAAGGACGACCCCAAACAGGGGACTATTCAAGACTTACTCCTAGTGAGTAAGTCTTGAACGGGTATCTAGGCATATGATTGATGATATGATGATTCATATAACTTATACATTTCATAGCTTAATTAAATTGTTTTCATCCAATCTCATATCAAGAAATATACATACACATATATAGATTGAATCTACATATACACAATAAATGAAGATATATAATGAATTGTCTTTATCATAAATACATACCAATAACAACTAATATGGAGATCGATCTCTATATATACTCTGCACTATCTCCTAGTTGATTTGCCGCTTCCAATATGCTAATATCTAGGACACATAAAACCGAAAAAAATTGTTAGCATATAGTAAATGCAAAAATTATAAGAAATACATTCATATATATAAATTATCATATCTTACCCACATTGAAACACATTACAACTAACTTTTCTCATTTAAACTATTAACAAATTATAAATGAAATTTGTTTGCATTAAACTAAGTTAATAGCTAATGTAGCTAATCAAATAATTCAATTAACATATTTTCGGGTTCCGAAGCACGACCCTTTTGTATTTTATTAAACTAAGATTGAGGAAGTGAAAATTACATGAAAAAAAATGCAGTATAAATTTACATGAAACTAATCAAACTAAGATTGAGGAAGTGAAAATTACATGAAAAACAATGCAAGTATAAATTTAAGCCAAAACTTCAATTAGCATCAATAAATAAAACGAGAACAATATTAAACATTCGAAGTATTTTATAGGATACGATCTTGACACATTCAATGCATTATCATGCAACAATAACAAATGCAATAACCAACATCTATGCTACTAATTCACTATGGGCAAGACGAATCGCCGAAAGCACATGCATACAACAAAGACAATAATGACCAATAGCACAACCAAAGACCGCAACAATAATTCAAGAAGGAAAAACGGCGACAACAATTGAGAGAGATAAAAACCTAGTTGAATTTGGTCTCGAAATTGAGCCGACCAATTTACTTTCACTAAAAGATCAAAATTCTCCAATTTAGCCAAACCCTATACAAAAATCCGATGTCATCAAACCGCACGAGATCAAATTTTACGAAATCGATAACCAAATTCCTACTCAAATTAGATGAGTTGTACAAATAAAATAACAATAAAATCACGATAAACCGACATATATTGAAAAAAAGTCGAAGAATAAGATTACAAAATGAAACTCCAACCTTTTCGTGTTTGAACTTGGTACGCAGATTGCCGAGCTCTTTGTCGATTCTACAACTCTCTTACTCTCGCTATGGTAATTACGAACACTCGGGTGGGTGGCGCGCACCTGGCGGGTGCGCTCAGGTGGTTGGTGCGCAACGGTGGCGCTCACTCCGGGTGGTTGGTGTTGCGTGGCTCGCGTGGTGCGCCGGGGATGGCGCGTAGGTGGCTCGCGTGGCACGGGAGGGTGGACCGGAGCTCGGGGGTGGTTCGACAGGCTAAGGCTCGGGGGTGGTTCAATTCGCAAGGGTAGGGCTCGGGGGTGGTTTCTTCGCTGCGTGGTGATAGAATTTTTCGTGAATGAAATTTTGGGTGGAGCGAGGGAAGAAGTAATGAGAGCGAATTTTGGGCGAAAAAAAATAAAACAAAGGGCTGCGGTTGTGTAGAAAACCGCAACCCTTCAATTAAGGGCTGCGGTCGGGCCCTAAACCGCAGCCC
Organism: Beta corolliflora; assembly: GCA_947648045.1. NCBI lineage: Eukaryota > Viridiplantae > Streptophyta > Magnoliopsida > Caryophyllales > Amaranthaceae > Beta > Beta corolliflora. The sequence continues at coordinate 101,726 of CANSZD010002911.1, forward strand.
TTCGTGCAATAAAGGGCTGCGGTTTAGGGCCTGACCGCAGCCCTTAATTGAAGGGCTGCGGTTTACTACACAACCGCAGCCCTTTTTACAACAAAGAAATGGCTTTTTTTCCTCTAGTGATCCTACGTGAGTTAGAGACTGTCCTTGGCTTTTATTTATCGGCATTGCAAAACATACAACCAATGGAAACTGCCTTCTCTGGAATTTGATCGGGAACTTTGTTGCGTCTGATGGTGTAAGTGTTATCCTAGGAATGAAAACTTTGTCCCCCACATTACTGCCGGATACAACAACAGCCTCAATAATGCGATTGGCAAGATGCTTCGACGACTAACCTTGTACCATTACATAGCCCGGTAAGTCCGGTCGATATCTCTTAGGAGCATCACCAGGTTCCCCCTACCTTCAATGTTATATTATGATTTGGCAATTCCCCGCACTTGATCGTATTTAGAAATTCGGTAAGAGTACATCACATGAGCTCTAAAATTCTCTTACTCGACTGAAATTGCATTTGAACTCAGATATGTTCAATCTTCACCTGGCAAGCGAACAATACGTGTTCATTAACCATTTTTGCAATTTCATTAGTTGGACCAAGAATAGCTCTTTCCTTTAAATATTTTGCTTCCCATATGTGATCCTCTAGGTGAGGATATGTACTCTCGACTATTGCAGAAATAGGGTCATCTCTTCCACATATCAATGTCTCATGAGGAATTTCTACATCGACTTCACCGTAATTTGGTTCACCAACTTTGCCGTCTCCAATGTTTAAAATCCACTTTGAGAACTCCCTAATTTCATCCACATTCGAGTTACCAGAACCTTTTCTTAGGCGCATATTTTGCGTTAATCTTAGCACACGACAAAAATCCCATAAGAAAGAATTGTTGATTGTTGAGAAGACAATATCTTGTGTCAGGTTCCTTTGGGAACGACGGGCAATATCTCGTCTTAAATCACCAACGAACTCGCATGGGGAGTTTTTTGTTTTACAAATTGAAGATTTTAATAAGTTTCTCCTAAAATCATGGTGATGAATATTAACTTGTGATTTAAAATTTTATACTGTATTGAGATTATTTTAAAACTAACTTCTGACCCGTGTGTTTAGTGGTTAATGTAGTTAATGTCATGGCGGATCACGTGACCCACCATTTTTTCAAAAAGAGTTGATTGAAATAGTCTTTGCTCTGTCTGCTGCTTCCCTTAGAGTCTCAGATAAAATCACAATCCGCACCACCACTAACACTCAGCCATACACCCGCTTATGCTCCCACTTCTCCCGTTCATCCTCCCTCTTCTCTTCTTGCACCACCGCTGCACCATATTTGGCTACCCACTGTCCACTGCCCACTTAGCCATGATTTTAATTTTAGACCCGTGCAAGTTGCACGGAAGGTTTTTTGTTTTATAAATTTAAGATTTTATATTATTTTCCCTAAAATCAGGGTGGAAATATTTTACTTGTTAATCTATAAAAGTGACAATATTAAAGTTAAGAATATAAAAAATAAATATATACATAAAATTTCGAAAAAGCTAAATTTTAATTTGCTATTAACCATATACAGGTTTTCTAAAGCATAGGTTGTTAGCTATAGCAAATCAATGGTTAAATTCATGATTATTTACTTATTGACGCACTCTAGTCTTTAATGTTGTTAACTTTGCTTGTTCAGAGTCTTAAAGGCACACATTTGTTCATCAATTTTTTGTAATATACCTAACAAATTAAATGGATTCGGGCATATCTTATACAACATTATTAACACATACGGAGCATTAAGATAAAATTATACTAAAATTTTCAACCTTTGGACCTTGAAATGAAAGTGAATGGATATTCTAGAGAAGGAAGAAATACTTTTTACATATTACCATCAATGTCAATGACTATAATCAATTATTTTAGACTTTGAGAGCTCCATGAGAACAACTCTATCTACATTTCAAAACTAATAACTTGTGATTTATATTTTATGATCTTGTATTGAGAGTAATTAAAACTGGCTTATGACTCATATGATGCTGTACAACTATGATTTTCGTAAATTTGATTTAATATCTGAAAATTTTGTTCAATACTGTTAAATTGGCGATATGAAACACTGTTTACATATTGCCATCAATGTCATTGACTATAGTCAGTGCTTTTAAATTTTGAGAACTCTATGAGAATAATTCTATTTAAATTTCAAAACTAATAGCTTGTGATTTAGATGTTATGATCTTGTTTTGAGAATAATTAAAACGGGTTTATGACCCGTACGTTGTACAATTATGATTTTTGTCTTCTCACCCTTTCTCTCTTACTATCTTGCACTATTGCTGCACTGCACCTGACCAACATCCACCAGCCACCACTGAGTGTCTGCTACACTGCAACCTGCAATCTACATGTACCCTTTTTTTCTTTCACTATGGATTTTTTTCCAGTTGATTTTGAAATTTGTTGATGGATTTTAGTTAATCAACAACTCAAAACATTTAGCAAGTCCAAGCAAAGGTGGAACTTGCCATGCGGAACCGACTTGGTGAATAACAATACTTATTTTCATCACCTTAACTCTTTTCTCACCTCTTAGGAAAGAAGCAAGTGATGAAGGATCTTCACATATATTTGGTTTTTTGGTACTTTATTCTTTGTTTATTGTCGACATTGTTGTACTTGTAATTTGGCTTTAGGTTAGGTTTAAGGTCATGGAAGTATTAACAACAATCGTAATAAAAAAATGGTCAAAAGTTAAGCTGACGGTTAGGAAAGCAACGCTAAACAATTAAAAAATGGTTGTTGTAGATTCGACTAAACTTCCCCAATATTAATATTAGGTGAGGTGTCTTTTTTTTGTTGAATTTGATGATTTTCTTTTCTTCTTGTTCTTCATTTATAATGCGTGAGGACATAAGAAGGGAATTTGATTAGGGAATCAGTTTGTGGCTCCCATTAATGTTTTGTCGAATGGAAACTATTAAATGGTGGTGATTAAAACTTTTTTGTAATATAAAGTGGTTATTTAAACAAAAATTAATATAAGGTAGTTATTTACTTATTATTGGCTCTGTTTGGGAAGCATTTTAGTTACCTTAAATGATAAGGTGCTAACATATTTTAGGTGCTAAAATGATTAGTAGTGTTTGGGGAGTACCTAATATAAAGTTTCAGGTGGTCAAAATGTCTTAAATGATAAGTTAAAATTTTTACCTTTTCAAAATCACGTGACTGAAAGTTTGGAAAATCTTTTTAAAAATTTGATAACAACTCATTTTTCCAAAATAATTTGTCAACTTAAACAACTAATTTTGCCAAACAGTTAAGCTAACTAGCTACCTAATTAGTTCCATCATCTTATCAAATTCAACTTTATCTTATCAGTTTCAGTTTATTTTCAACTTTTATTGCCAAACAGAGCCATATACATAAAGTTGGTTTTATAATGTGGTTATTATCGATAAAATCGAGAATATAATAATGTACTCCTGCTTTGTTCGCCGCAAAAAGTTTGCAAACAAAAGATGAGACGGACGTTGCTTCACAAAACCAAAGCAATGTCATCATGTCTTCTTCCAAGCCAGACATTTCTCTTTCTTAAACCCTCCAATTCCATCACCCCCTCCCACCATTTTCGTCTTAAACCCTCCATTTTCTCTCTCCTCACTCCCCTCTCCACTCTTCCTCATCACCTGGTAATCTCAATTCTCTCTCATCCTTCAATCCCTTACAACTTACAATTAACTATTTTAAGCATCGAATTTGATCACAATCTCATCGAATGTCTGCTTTTTTTGTCTGAATTTTCAATTTTAGGGTTTGCGAAATCGGAATTCCAGAACTCAATTTCGTTGTTTAGGTTTAATCGCCAGCAAAGAAATGGAATCGATTTCGTACTTATCACAGCGAGAAGCAGCGGAGGTTGATGACACTTTAATGGGTCCCTTGGGATTCAGTGTTGATCAATTAATGGTAAATAAAAATGCATTTCTCACTTCTTCTTTTTGCGATGTATATTTAAACTTTTGATGATGAATTTTGATTGTTTTGTGGTTTAATTTGTCAAGGAATTGGCTGGTTTAAGTGTTGCTTGTGCTATTGCTGAGGTAAAATTTCGGCCTCCCTGTTTTTTTTTTTTTGTTTCCATTAAATTTCTGTGAATTTAGGATTGGAAAACGATGAAGCAACTTAGAACATAAAATGGTGTTTTGTCTTTAAATATGAAGGTGAATATGGAAGGGAGGAGGGATTATTGGTTAGTGGAGGTTTAGGGGGAATGTGGTCTGTTTAAGGAGGATTAAGAGTGTATATGACACAATATATATTGTTATTATGACAGGTCTTCAAGTCGTCCGAGTATAAGCGAGTCCTTGTTATATGTGGTCCGGGTAATAATGGTGGTGATGGACTTGTAGCTGCTCGGCATCTGTATCACTTTGGATATGAGCTATCCATCTGCTACCCAAAACGCACTCCTAAGCCTCTGTATAGTGGCCTGGTGACTCAGGTAGAAGATGGGTTAGGTGATTGATGGGTGCCTTTATCGAGCTATATGTTTCCTTGTATCAGAGATGCTTATGTGACGTTCTCTTTTGTAGCTTGAATCATTGTCTGTCCCTTTCTTGTCGGTGGAAGATCTGCCTATGGACTTGTCGGATAACTTTGACATCATCATCGATGCAATTTTTGGCTTTTCTTTTCATGGTAATTAGTTGTCTGTTGATACCAAATGCTGGTTTCTAAATTGATTAGATATCTCAATGCAGTTGTATTACTTTTTCTATTATGAATCTTGCAAGTCATTCTTGTTTGCGCGTATCCTACTTGAATTCGCAACAATCCAGATAAGCCTTCAGATATTGTTATTTATTGGGTGGGGGGGGTTGGAATCGAGAATGCTGTCGGAAGTTGTTAAGAAGTCGGGGAAAACCCAATCTGTTGTGGGTATAAATAATAGATAGAAAGATATCCAGAAATTGAGAGAGTACACACTAGTACTCAGCCCTCTTGAATGGTTGAGAATTGTATAAAAGTGAGTCACACTGATCACATTAATACAATTTCTATCTTAGCTCTTATCCTATTCTTGCTTGTGGCTTAATTGCTTAATCACGTGAGTTTATAGCAGAATTCTACAATTAGAAAATTCTATAATATTATTTGCTAGACTTCTTGTGTCGCAATAAAAACAATGAACAATGTCAGGAAGTTGAACCTCAGTTTTAAAAGTTCCCATATGGACTTGTGTGTTGATGGGAGATCATAGTTCCATGTTACTTCTTGGTAACTTCATTAATAAGTGAACCCTGCTAGAACATATGCTCAGGTTTAAATTGGAACAATGGCTGATAGATTCTAAAACTATGTTGGTAAAACACCTTCTAATTTGAAATGTTGCTTACTCTTTTAGGCACCCCAAGACCACCTTTTGATGCTCTCATTCAGAGGCTGGTATCCTGCCAGAATCATCATCACACGGGCCTGAAGTCAACTGTCATTGCATCAATAGATATTCCATCTGGGTGGCATGTTGAAGAAGGGGATGTCACTGGTGAAGGCATCAAACCTGACATGCTGGTCGGCTCTGGTGGAAGCCCTCTTTAGTCTTCTGGAAAGAATTGTTCTTACTTATGCATCTTCGTGTCTAGATTTAATAGTTGTGTCATTTGTCTCTTGCAGGTCTCTTTAACTGCACCAAAGTTATGTGCCAAGAAATTTGGTGGTCCACACCACTTTATGGGTGGAAGATTTGTACCTCCAGCTATTCTAGAAAAATATAAGCTTCATCTTCCGCCATATCCGGGCACTTCAATGTGCGTACGTATTGGGAAACCTCCTCAAGTGGACATTTCCTCTTTGAGAGAGAACTATATATCTCCTGCACTGTTGGAGGAACAGGTTGATGCTGACCCTCTTGAGCAGGTAAAGTTCAATCATGATTAGATGAATGCTTTTAGCAAGTAAAGAATTCACCTGCTTATTAGCAAGTTCATTGTAATTTTCTAATGCTCTTTGCTTGTTGTAAGAGCGACGTGGCTTAAGAGTTTTTCTGAAACAAGATATCACTGGTGGATCCATGTTGCTTTTATGTTCCGAAACCTTTTTAGGACTTTCTTAAGCTATCAATATCCATCGTATATTGCTATCTTGCTTTTGCTTTATATCTTACTTCTGATAAATTCATAGTGTACATCCTATACTATATTATTGTTTTTCTAAGGCTGGCTTTTGCATTCCTGTGCTTTAGCTTGTAATTTAGTCCTACCTCCTCTTTGTCTGTCTCTACTTAGTTTCTTTATCCATCTGACCATCTCAACAACTTATATTCTAATTTTGTTAGTAATAAAATCCATTTTACAGTTCCGCAAATGGTTTAATGATGCAATTGCTGCTGGGTTGAAGGAGCCAAATGCCATGGCTTTGTCAACTGCTGCAAAGGATGGAAAACTGTGAGTTGCTGTTCGAGTGTTTTGTGTATTGTGCTAAAAAAATCTAGCATTGTTTGAGTGCATGTCATCTAATTGTCTCTTCTGTCATAGTTCATCGCGGATGGTTCTGCTGAAAGGAGTTGATACTGATGGGTTTGTCTGGTTAGTCTCGCTTCAGCGCTTCCTTCTCTCCTCCCCCTTCTAGAATGGATAAAAATGTGACCGAGAAATAATATTTTCTGAATCCCAACTTATGCGGCCTATACCTTCTTCTGCTATTTCCTACATACAGGTTCACCAATTATGAGAGTCGGAAAGCATATGAAATATCTGAGAATCCACGTGCTGCTCTTTTGTTTTACTGGGATGGCCTTAATCGTCAGGTGAGTGTTGTAATTTTTGTACGAGTGGCCAGAGCCTGCTTTCATGACAATGGAATTGGATTGGCAAATTCTGATTGGTGCTGTTTAATCCATAAGAAACGGATTATGGAAATTGTCTGCTTATAGGATAGATGAGGGCATACAAGGTGTCTTTAATTTTATTTTGGAATTTGGATCAGGATGTTGACTTTTCTTTTTGTTATTCTGGATTTTTGCTTCTGCATTCATACTGGGAAGAGGGGATAGGTCAGTGCCAGTTATTATTTTTGAAAATGTCTTTCACAACAAATGAACAATCATATTTAAAGTAATAGTTCAACATATCTAGATGATGCAGCATAATGGATTTGTCCATGCATTTCACAGGCAAGTGTATGTAAGGTCTGTTTTCATTTCAGATAATGTATATTTGAGGTCGTATTCTGTACCAGCACTGCTGTAGATAGAGCTCTGTATCTGCTCTTCCTCAGGGGAGGGGGTAGGGGAGAGTGGGGGACTAAACTGCTGGTTTGTGAGGTGGACTACATAGTAAAGGTTCTTTGTGATTAATATAATGGTGGATATTTTATTCTGGCTTTTGTATGGATGCAAGATGAGTTATAGATTTCAACATTTTTGGTATTGTAATTTCACCTCATATATATGCTTTCTTGGTGAACTCTTTGTATTATTTACACCAATTCTATCATTATTTTGGATTTTAGGTAAGAGTAGAAGGGCCTGTTGAAAAAGTCTCTGATGCAGAATCTGAACATTATTTTCATAGCCGTCCTCGAGGGAGTCAAATTGGAGCAATTGTGAGCAAGCAGGTTCTGTTTGTGTTTTCATCGCTCTCGTCTGAGTATGCAAGCTCATATCTTTACATGACTTATCAAGACTTTATCTCTTGTTCAGAGTAGCATTGTTCCAGGGCGACAATATCTCCAAGAGAAGTACAAAGAATTAGAGGCATTATATTCTGAGGGGTATGTAGTTGGATGTTTTTTTATTTGACTTCTCAGGCTTCTTAATGAACTGATATTTCTCACATCCTTGTCATACTGACAGATTCTTTCTCCTTGAATCTGTCTGGTATTAACAAGGAACTAATTTCAAATTTCAATTGTATCTTTATAGTCCTTTTTCTGACTTAGTTAGGTGAGGTTCTTCTCTCTTCTGTTATGTGTCCTGGAATTTTGGCCTGTATGAACGAGGAGTCTATCTCTGAAGTCTGAAATTGTAGTCTCATGTTACTACATTAACAAGCTGTTTTGTCTCAAATAATACTTGGAACTCCTTTTGTGTTTCTTCTCATTTCGTTTAAGTAAAATTTGCTTCTCTGCACAGGAGTTTGATCCCTAAACCGAAGTATTGGGGAGGATTTCGGCTGAAACCAGAAGTTTTTGAGTTTTGGCAAGGGCAACCTTCTCGCTTGCATGACAGGTGGGTCCTGCTTTTTTTTTTTTTTATGTAGGTCACATAGTGCAAAGTGATGCAACTGAAGCCGGTCCTTGTTTCTATAGTAGCTAGCAGTATGGGCTTTGAGTAGTTATCAACTTGCTTTTTTTACTAGTTCATCTAAATCTAATTGTCATTATAGTCAACAATTAAGGTCTGTAGAATTATATTAAAAGTTTATATTTAGAAACAACTTTATAGAACACTTTTTTTTGTCAAGAACTACCTTATAAAAAAGAGAGGCTGTGGAAAACTATCTTTTACTTCGGTAACAAAGAGGTATAACTCACTGGACTCGGGCTACCTGCTAATTTATTGGTGTTAAATTTTCCTCCTTTTCTTTTCCTTTAGCCTCTCTTTTCCCTCCATATTTTGGTTTCTCTTCAATAGACCATAATGCACACCATACATGGAACTTCTTCCTACAAGCTTTGCTCAGGAAAACTAAGATAATATTGTTTTTTTTTAGGATCATGAAATTATGTTAATAGACCTAATGGATGAGATGATGTATCATGTACTTGTTGACCATTTTGCCAAAATTACAAGCTTATTAATACACTCCATTCACTTAGACATTATATTGAGCGTATGGTGTGCATAATCAGTATTCGACTTTGATGAGAGATTAGGGAGTGTCACAACTCACATAAAAGTCCATTGGTCCTCTCGATATTTTTGGAATTCATATTCTTCCCTTCCCCTTATACTTCCTTTCACTCTCATATACTATTACCATAGTACCATGCCACCCTGATTGCCCCTGCTGCCCATTTACTCAATGTATGTTCTTTCATTCTCAAAGAAAAAAAGACAAGTGTACAACCCACCCATTTGAAAAAAGCTGGAAAACCATCTTCGCGTCACCTTCCACTCTTTTCCTCAGCCGTTTTCTAGCCTCTTTTATGACCTTCCGCCGCTACAATCGTGATTGCTTATCCTTGTTTTCTAAAAAATAAAGCGAAAAGAGCTTTGCCTATATTGTCGCGGCTTCGCCATCACCAACATAGCCAGACAATTGCGATCCCAAGTCGCCACTCTCTCTCCCCTTCCCCTATGTATTGTTGAACTCAAAATCGAGGAAGCCTCCTATAAAGACACTAAAGGATTTTTTATCAGGAATTCCAATAGGTAATTGCAAAGTAATAGATCTTAGGCAACAGTGAAGATAAAGAAAGCATAAGCCCACAAACTAATTGCAAAGCTCATGCTTACATTCATTGCCCTTGTGCTTTTTTATCTTCTCTATTGCCTAATCCCTATAATTTGCAATTACCTATTCTATACCCACTTAGTTGGGGAAGAGTTGGATTTGCTAGTTAACGAGATGTAAACATTAGTTAGAATGGTGCATGGGTTCTTGATAGTAACTGATGGTGAGGATTCCATATCAGCCAACTAATGAATTGGATGTGCCTCCATTCGGTTGTGAAGATATTTAAGTGTTCCATTTCATTGGGCCTGGCTTGATGTTTAAGTTGGATGGAACTTTTTTTTTTAAATATTGGAAAGGGTTAGACACAATTAACGCATGTTCTTTTTCTTTTTTTTTTGAATGATGTGATTTCAAATATTTGGGGTCAAATTTGATTGTTACATGGCTTGTAGATGTGGTTGACCTAACCTGATGTTTGCATCAATGGATTTTAAAAAAATTCAGCAAGGCGTAGACTGTAGAGTACTATAATGCATGTGCCCTTTCCTTGATGTGATAGAATGTGAAATTTGGAAATCAATGTTGAATTTTACGCACATCTGATCCTTACCTTTTATAGGCGAGAGTTTCTTTCGAGGTTGGAATAAAGATACGGAAATTATCTCATATGACCCTGACATTTTGCCAATTTTCTCAAATAACCCCAAAATAACGGAGAAAACAATGTTGTGAAAAGGTAAAAGGGGTTGGGGGATATGTTTTAACTAATTGCCAAACATGACAAAGTCAAACACGCATAAAGGCATCCATTTTTCTATCAGTTTTAATGAGTACATACAAGTTTAGGGTTATCGGAGACTGAGGTGTAAAAGTCATGGTTATTTTGGAAGATGGACTAAAGGTTGGGATCTGAGATAATTTCCCTTAAAAATAGTTAAACTTAATGTTTTCAGAAGCTGAAACCCATTTCCAGTTTCCTTCAAGAGACCTAATGAAGTCTCTAAAAAGATTAATGGCATGAGGACTCATTATAATGTCACTATATCTTCCTTGGCATACCAAACACCCCCATCTGTCAACAGTAAGACTACTGAAGAAGAAATACTAGTTTTGGTGAATTCTCTCAATCATAAACGTCTACTTTTAATAATAGATAAGAATTTTGACAGCTATGGTGAGGATTTGAGGAATTATGTCAACAGAGGGATGTGCGGACGAATATTTGAAACAAATTAGAATTAAAATTTGTGCCATTTATACGGTGTGCAAGAGTCTATGAGTAAGAGGTCTTATGAGCTGCTAGGCAAAAACATATTTATGCATATTCTGCTGGAAAAATAATTTAAAGGGGCTTAGTTGCTCATGCCTCAAGTTCTTGGAGTTTCCTTTCCGCAACCTTGAAGTTGAGAATTTAGTCATCATGTATCACACCCATGAGGTTATGAGAGCATTATGGTGTCTTTGCTCTTGTCCATGTTTTTTTCCCTCATTGAGTTGAATTCCTATTTAGATGTTACTAGCTGGCTAGAGGACAACTCACGACCAATTAAAATAAAAAGCTGCTCCAGATTATTCATTTCCCTTGGAAGTTTTCCTTCAATTTTCCAACCAGTTATTAAGAATAACCCTGGATTTGGACTTAACGTCAATGTCTTATCATTTGCTTCTCTATGTTCTTGTTCTGCAGTTCCCAAAGTTGTCGTCTTTGTCAATTTTCTAGGGGATATGGACATAGGATCACATTGATGTACTGCTGTTGAAATTGAATATTATTTTTACTCTTTGAACTTTTCATCTTTTATTTGCAATTTTTTGTTTATCATTTATGTCATACTTGGAGTTTAACCAGAATATTTTATTTCCTAGACTGCTATATTCTCCTGTGGAGGTTGATGGAAAACGAGCATGGAAAATTGATCGCTTGGCTCCATGACTATTACCCTGCTATATCGGCATTGTGAACGTTCATGTATGTGCAATGGCAATATGTCATCGTACTTCTATAAGATGATGAAAATGCATCAAACTTGATTGTTTTAGTTTACTGCATTGCAATATCAGGATATCATGTATCTTCTGATTTGCATATATTCCTTACCTTGAAGTGATTCTTAAAGGAGCATAATCGTGTAAAGCTGTTTGATCTTGATAGAAGTGGAAATGCAATAAGAAAAAAGCTTTATATCATACTTGATCTATATGCCTTCTTAAAGTTACCCCTAACAATTGCAGAATATAGTACCTTGTCAGCTAAGATGTAAAAATGTAGGGTAATATAGCAAAGCATTACATTAAAGGTTTAAGTATTAGAAAGATTCATTAGTTAGATTGACCACTAAAATTTCAAGCTTAACTGGATATTTGTCGAAAAGAATAGTCTCCTTTCCAGTTAAGCACTACTGTGCTGGGAGATTGAAGAGTATCAACCTCTACAGTAGCTCAAAGGTTTCAAGTGGATCTTTCTTTAGTTGCATATCTTTTCTTATAAAGTTGTGATAGTAATTTGAATGCTTTTGTGGTTGAACTCAGCTGAAAGCTCTATATATCTTCTCGATTTGACTTGTTTTTATCATGGAATATGATTTCTTAGGTGTTGTCCTTGTCTTTTGCAACTTTCTCCTGAGTAAGCGTTTTTAGTTTCTTGTTCTCAAAAGCTTCCTGGTTCTTTTGGGCACTATTATTATTCTTAGTCTTGTAATTAATACACATCGCTCCTTTCTGCATGCTTGCTAGCACTAATGCAAAAAAGCTGTGTTATCTAGAAAATGAAATAATTATTGCAGCTATTTAAACAAGTTACTTTATTGGGTGGCTCGTCATTTGTTTTCTTGTAAATAGGAGTAATATAATTATTCATGGCTTTGTTAGTTGATTACCATGATTAACATTCATTATTCTAATCATACTATGCATTAATTTTGTCATAATCAGGGTGCATTATTTGCTGCTTGTAAATTTTGTTGATCTAGTGAACCTAAAGATGACGTGTTCTTTTGCTTTTGTTCATCAACTTGTGTGTAACTGTCTGGTCACAAAGCTGTATTGAAATAGTTCCGAGTCTTTTGACGGTTCCACAATCTTTTGGGGGACCTTCTTTTTCCTTTCTAGCTCCTAACCGTTGGGAACGAAAACAAAAAAAAAATTGTTCCTAACGGTTAGATGCTGAAAGGGGTATTGTTGATTAATGTATCTATCTTGATGAGTGGGTTACTATCACCATTGTCTGAGATGGACAAAATAATCTAATTTTCGGTGAATTAGGAAATCACAAAACATCCTCCATGTTAGGCATGTGAAAATCCTCACAGACTTTTTTTTTTTGCCCATTTCTGAGACAACCTTCTAGGAGGAGTGCTCAATTGGAACATTTTCTAGTCCCTACCAAACTCTTTTCTATTATCAAATTTGGTTTCTTGCTTATTAAGAAACCTACAGATGTATTATAAAACTTGTGTTTGTGATATTATAGAGCCTTGTATGTATTGGTACCAGAAAATGCTTAATTGGTACCATCTCTAGTTGTCGTGGACTTGTGGTTAGGCCTTTTTCGCTCTTTAGCTTCAGGGACTTTACCATAACATTTATAATTTTTTGCTCATTTGGACGGCTCCAAATAACTGCGCCTACTAGATTTTGCAGGAGTGTACCTAATAAACTTGACATTTACGAACTTCAGACAATCGTTAAACGTGCCATCGTTTATGATATGATCATATATTAGCTTGACTTATCACCTACTTATACCCACTCTTTAGCCCCCCTTCAGAAAGAGAGAGCGCAAGAGTGCTTTTCAAATTCTCATGATACTCTGTTGAAGCACATAATGTAAGGTGAGCTTTTTATGGAGGTTCATGTTGTGGATGCTGGCTCATAGTTATACTGTTATGGATAGACTTGAAACAGTGCAACTCAGAAAAGAAAAAAGGCAAAGATGGTCGATTCTAACCAAACTTTGGGCTCCACCAGACAAGATTTTAGCATGTGAGTTGTGACTTGTGAGAGTTGAGACGATGTTTTGTTTTATTTTATTTTTCAAGCCTCTTTTGACCAACCGTTTTGGTAAACCTAATCCTCTTTTGTCTTCAAAGTTCAACCTTTTCAGCGAAGGGGGCCCACTTCTTTTCAACGTTTTGGTAAAAAAATATGGGAGAAGGTTTTTTTTTCTCACTCAATTAGTAGAAACTGAAGAATTCAAAGTTTGATGATTGTGGGTTTATATTCAGTTTTAGAAATGCATTCCATGTCTGTTAGTTTCTCTGCTGTATCAATTGTCAATATAATTATAATCGTGATTGTTTGGTTGGCTTTAATTGAAACATAGGATATTGAAGGTCCTAAATTTGAAGTTTTTTGGTTAATGAAAACATAGTTACTGGATTAAATGGAGGAAGTTGTTTACCCATATTTTGCATATACGTAAATAGAACTATCTGGAAAGTAAACTTCTATGCATATATTAGGAAATGCAACTTTTTATTGAAAAAATTAACTTTCTAGGAAAGAAGCAACAACTATCAAGTGGTGATGCTTCAAAATTTAAAGTTAAGTGGATTTTAATATTGCATTATTTTCAGCATGAATGTTTTACTAGATCAGAGTATGGAGCTTTAGATCTGGTAGTAATTGTCCTCTTTTTGTTAATTGAGTAAATAACGACCTTGTTGGTAAACAATTTATTACTTCCTATGTTTTGATTTACTTGCTACAAGGGGGAGGTACAATAATTTAGGTGAGAGAGAGTAAGAGAAAAATGTGACCCATGTGATGATGAGAGATATGGTGAAAGAATATATGGAAAAAAGGTGGTATTGCAAGTAAATTAAAAGAACCCAAAATAACAAATGTTGCAAGTAAGTAAGAACTTCGGAATGTTAACCTAAACTAGAGGTGAAGTGATCTCGAAATAAATTTATTGGGCACTTGGTGTACACTATTGTATGCCGACAGATATCAACATTGAAACCCTTTGACTCCATTAGTATCCCCACTTCAAAGAGAACTCACCGTTTGTGGTAAAGTGCCAATGTCGACCATCTTCTTCATTACGTCAGCGACCTATCCAGCACTAGGATCGTCATTCTTCATAAGGTGATATTTTCATTCCGCATACTATTGCGCGCAAGAGTGCATTTATTTGGAGTTAAATAACTTTGCTGACTAAAAGTTGCGAGTTGTGGTGCATTGTCCGATAGTCTATATAAAACTTCTTGTCTTGAAAAGAAAGTTTACCCATCTAACCATTGTGATTTGTAAGTCTTCACTAACTGGACTTAGTCAAAGATCGACTAAATTCACCTCGATTCGAAATATTGGCCAGTGAAGTCGAGTTACCCAAACTCGAGTTCAACTTGTATCATTTACCCTCCTAAACTCTATTGTTTGCATCCTAGAAAAAGCTTAATGATATGACTATAAAATTTCACAGTTCATAGGCATTCATTATTTCCATGTTGCTTGGACCGATTTGTGTAGGAGGGTTTCTTTAGGCTCCCTAGTTAGGAGCCAAAATTTGTATACATGAAATGATAAATCCATGTTATTTATAATCATTAACTAGAAACTCTAGTCACTTTAGGTGATCCGAAAGGCAAGAGACATAGATCATATATGATTATATGATGCGTGTCTATCTTAGTGCTCTTCGTTCACTAACTTAAGTGCTTAACCGTATTGTGAAACTTATTTGAAGGTGACTCAGACAGTTGAATAATACTCAACACATTTAATACATAACTTTTTCTGGAAAATATCCCACTCATTATTATTTTTCAACAAAATTTCGGTCTTTAATTTGCAACAACCATCAACTCCAAAATAAAAAGTAGATTCCAGATGAATGCAATAAATTTCTATGATTGGTTGTACAAAAGTACATTGTAACTTTTTTTGGGCTTATCTTTTCTTTTCTTTTTTTGACAATTACAATAACAATTTTGGGCTTATCTTTGTTAATACTACTTCCTCTATAATCTAAAATCTTGCAACCGACATTTATGTTTACCAACAAACAACTTTAATTATTATTATACTAACTATTTATTGTAAATTATACAAACCAGTATATTCAAATTATATATTAAAAATTATAGATTTATAGTTTCGCCTGAAAACATGGTGAAATAAGATACTTCTTTTGTTTTAGTTCTATCAATTTGACTTTTGACAATATTCACAAATCCTAATTTGACAATCTTGTGTTATTTATATATAAGGAAAATTATAGTCAAGTGGGATCTTGTTGGATTCCTTTATATATATATTTTTTCAAAATATTAACTTTTTGTGATTTTTACTTATGTCTAATTGCTTAAAGTTGTACGTTGGTAAATATGCAAACAATAGGCCCTGTACTGAACTGAAGTAAAACTATGAGAAGAAAGTAGCTAAAATAAACTGAACTGAACTGAAATTAGTTGAATTGAATTGAACTGAAACTGTATACAAAAGAACCGGGCTTAAATGGTGGGAAAAAAATCAAATCTTGGTAAAACCAAGCTCCACCCATCTTTGAGATCATTTTGCTATATAAAGATAGAGAGTACAAGGGTACCACAGTACCACCCCATATAGAATACGCGGCCCGATAATTCAATGATATGGTGGTGGGACCACGATTTTTTAAGCTAAGGTTTTCACCAGTAAGTTCATAAAAGTATCCCTCTCTTTGCCCATTCAACGCCTTACGCATGTGTTTCCAAATACTACTATACATTTAGGGGGTGTTTGGTTCACCAAGGGGAAAGGGAAAGGGATTAAGAAAGGGAAAAAAGGTGAATGGAAAGCCAAACCCTTAAATTTAGTAGGTTGTTTGGTTTAAAATGTTAAAGGAAACAACCACCACCACAAACTTTTACCACCACATATTTTCCCTCAACCACCCTCACCACACTTTGTCTTTTAATATCAACCACCTTGCCACCGTCCTCTTCCCCGCTTTCGCCGCCGTCGTCCCCCTCCCCTCTTCCGCGGCTGCCCCCCATCCCCTTTACCTTCGCCGACGTCGTCCTGAAACGGTGTGTGTGTGCCCAGATCTGGTGGCTGGTCTGTTTGGTGGCAGAGTCGCAGAGAAAGAGAGAAAAACTTCCGCCGGCGAACGAAGAGGATCTGCTGCCGCTGTCACTCCTCCTCTTCGAACGCGGGCGGTTGATTTTCTCTCTCTCCTTACTTTCTCTTGTAGATCTAGTCTTGCGGGTGGTTTTTTGGTGGCGGTGGGTGGTTTTTTCGGTGCTAGTTGGTGGTTTTTTCGGTGGTGATGTGTGTGAGTGGGTTTTCATGGTTGATGGTATGGGTTTCGGGGGGTGGTGAACAATTTCTGGCGGGTGGATTGGGGTGGTGCTCGCAGTCACGGTGGTTGGGTTGGGTTGGGTTGGTGCTGATGGTCTTGGTGAAGGGAGTGACGGTGGTTGGGTAGGTTGGTTGGTGGTTAGGCTGGGGTGGTGCTGGTGGTCAACGAAGTGGTCAATGTTGTTTCAAGGTAAGGGTAAGTGAAACCTTGGGGTGGGGAATGGATGTAGAGGAGTTTGGGGGTAAGGGAAGGGTAAAGGGAATCATTGAATTAACAAAACAAACAACAAGTAAGGGAATCAACTCACTTGATTCCCTTACCCTTTCCTAAAACCCTCTAACCAAACGCCCCCTTATTTCCATGATTGGATCTTTGACGATCCAGTAACATTAGAATATTCACTAAAAATCCAAAGAACAAAAATGATAGATAACTTAACCCATTTTTTATGTATATTAACAGTTGTTTGGAGATAAAAAAAAACCTAAAGAAAGAAAGAAAAACACTCTAAGAAGAAGAAAATGATTTTTTTTTCTCTATTTTTATATATTTTAAGGTTCAATAAAATCAATGGACAAGATTAAGGCTATATTATGCTCAACTTATTTTAAATTATATCAGAAAAAATAAGTTCAGATAAGATAAGTTCAAATAAGATAAGATAAGTTCGTATAAGACACTACAAGAAATAGCTAAAATAACGACGGCTGGACAGCGACGGTCAATAAAACGGTCGGTGATTTAAGATACAGCGACGGCTTTAAGCAGTCGGTAGTCACCGACTGTTTATTATGTGAAGAACGACGGCCTAACCGTCGCCGACTTCGATGACGGTTATAAACCGTCATTGTTTAGCTTAATGTAAAAAGGAAAAGTTTTTACTTTAGGCGTCGCATTCGGCACGGTTTTAAGCCGTCGTTGTTTAGGTTAAATTAAACTCGAAATTTTTAATTTTTAGGCGATCTTAAACCGTCGGCCGATGTCGAGGGGGGTTAAATTAAGTAGCCTGTTCCAGTCGGGTTTTATGCGGAAATTTAAAAATGAGAAGTTCTCCAACCAACGAACGCACCGACGAAAACGCCTCCCTCCAACCAACGGACGCCGGACGAAACCGCCTCCCTTCAACCAACCTTCGCCGCCTGATTCTTCGCCGCCGGTGAGCTTGAATTTAGTGTATTTTTTTTTTCTCATGAAACCAAACCCTAAAAGTTGGGATTTTGGGATGTAGGTGGCGAAAAGCACCGTTGGCCGCCGGAATATCCAAAGCATTCTCCTCTCGCCGCCGGTAATACCTAAATCTATCCTATTTAATAATTTTTTTTTGAATTTTGGCCACTCACTCCAAATCTTTCCCCCTACTTTGGCAATGCCTAAATTCAAGTTTTGGCTCGGAACTCGGTGGAGGACGGTGGACGGACAACCTCCAAGAATCGTGACTCGTGACTAGGTACATCTTAATCTGCTCAATTTTGTTGATTTCTTGTTTTACTTTACATATTAGGGTTTATCAATTTCATGAGAATTGGAAAATAAATTGCAATTTTTCTTGTTAGGGGTGTTTATATATCAGATTATATAATTTAGAATTGTTAAAAATGTTAATTTTGTTGTTGTACTTTGATTTGGGGTGTTGTTGGTGTTTGAAAATTGAAATGGCATTATATTTGAATTGGGCATTATCAATGTTAATGCTGATTTTGGTGATTATATTTTATGGTCTATGGCATTATCAATGTAATTACTTTGAAGATTAAGTTACTTTAATTGTATAAGCTTAAGTTACTATATAATTATCACAATAGTTTTTATAATGGTTCGTTTATTAAAGGTTATAAAAGTTAAAAACTATATAATTATGACAATAATTTATTTATTGCACATTCCTTTATCTAGTTTACACTATTTAAATTGTTTATATTGTTTTTGACATATTTGTTTTCGTGGAAATAGTTTGGATGAGGTTATAAATTAAAGTTAAGTGTTTAAATAAATATGTTTGCATCATCATGTGCCTAGATACCCGTTCAAGGTATACTCATTAGAGTATATCTTGAATAGTCCCCGATTGGGACCGTTCCGCGACGTTTGACCTCACTTAGGTGGTGAATGTATGCCTTTTGTTCTATTCTATGTAATTTCCGGTGATGTTGTTTCTCTATGTTGTTCTCTAGGTACATATGTAAGCTTTTACGAAGCTGACATTGTGTACTTGGATAACTCATGGGAAATGCTGCCGGAATTTACGTAGAAGCGAATAGTTGGCATACATTCACTAAGTGGGGTTAGACGTCGAAGAATGGGTTAGGTTGGAGTGATAAGGACCTTTGGACATCATTTTAGGCCCTATATGTATTTCACACATATGTTTTAATTGTACGTATGTTGGTTGTTAATGAGTATTGTCATTGAAATGGTTTAGAATTGTAGAATTGGTCACCATGAAACGGAAGGAGCGTTGGTGGATGTATGATAGATATGACAATGTGCGTAACTTGAGGCCCGAGTTCTTGAAGGGGGGAGGGCGGGGGGGGGGAGGAGGGAGTGCGAGCCACAGGGGGAGTGAGGGGGAGGGCGGGGGGCGGGGGGGAGTGTAGGCCGGCAGTGAGGGGGGGGAAGGGCGGGGAGGGGAGGAGGGAGTGCACGCCCAACAGGGGGGTGAGGGGGAGGGCGGGGGGAGGGCGGGGAGGGTCACGGTCGGGGCCGGTAGGGGGAGTGAGAGGGGGAGGGCGGGGGGGAGTGCGAGGCCAGGGGGGAGTGAGGGGGGAGGGCGGGGGGGAGTGCAGGCCGCGGTGAGGGGGGAAGGGCGGGGGGATGGGAGGAGGGAGTGAGGGCCGAGCAGGGGGAGTGGGGGGAGGGCGGGGGGCCGCAGCCGGCAGGGAGGGGGGGAAGGGCGGGGGAGGGGAGGAGGGAGTGCGAGCCGGCGAGGAGGAGTGAGGGAGGGGAGGGCGGAGGGTCGGTCGGGGGGCCGGGGGGAGTGAGGGGGAGGAGGGGGGGGGCACGGGGGTCGGGGGGGGAGGGCGGGGGGGAGGGGAGGAGGGAGTGTAGGCCGGCAGGGGGGAGTGAGGGGGGAGGGCGGGGGGCCGCAGCCGGCAGTGAGGGGGGAAGGGCGGGGGGGAGGGGGAGGAGGGAGTGCGAGGCCGGCGGGGGTTAGTGAGGGGGAGGACGGGGGGTCGGTGAGGGGGGGAGGACAGGGGGTCAGTAAGGGTGGGGAGTTTGTAATTTCTTACATTTTATTGTGTTTTGTTTAATCTTGCGCGTTTCTACTTTCTTGCATTTTATAGGTAATCATGTCTAATCCTAAGGGCCGCGGAGGTCGAGGTGGCTTAGGTGGAAGCCAAGGTCGTGGGACTTTGATTCCGAGGGAGCTTTTTCAGTCAAATATAGGCCATTTTAGGTTAAGTAGGAAATTGAATGAATACGAGTAGTTTGATGCTAGTTTAAGTTATAACCACCTCAAACATCATATATATATATAGTTAGTTTAATGTATTTATAAGTTGTTTTGATTGAAAATACACAAAGTAGGAAAGTTAGAACCAAATGTAGGCTAATATAGGCCATTTTAGGCCTTTTTACTTGAAAATGTTTGAATACGAGTAGTTTGATGTTAGTTTAAGTTATAAACACCTCAAACATCATATATATAGTTAGTTTAATGTATTTATAAGTTGTTTTGATTGAAAATACACAAAGTAGGAAAGTTAGAACCAAATGTAGGCTAATATAGGCCATTTTAGGCCTTTTACTTGAAAATGTTTGAATACGAGTAGTTTGATGTTAGTTTAAGTTATAAACACCTCAAACATCATATATATAGTTAGTTTAATGTATTTATAAGTTGTTTTGATTGAAAATACACAAAGTAGGAAAGTTAGAACCAAATGTAGGCTAATATAGGCCATTTTAGGCCTTTTTACTTGAAAATGTTTGAATACGAGTACTTTGATGTTAGTTTAAGTTATAAACACCTCAAACATCATATATGTAGTTAGTTTAATGTATTTATAAGTTGTTTTGATTGAAAATACACAAAGTAGGAAAGTTAGAACCAAATGTAGGCTAATATAGGCCATTTTAGGCCATTTTACTTAAAATTGAATGAATACGAGTAGTTTGATGCTAGTTTAAGTTATAACCACCTCAAACATCATATATATAGTTAGTTTAATGTATTTATAAGTTGTTTTGATTGAAAATACACAAAGTAGGAAAGTTAGAACCAAATGTAGGCTAATATAGGCCATTTTAGGCCTTTTTACTTGAAAATGTTTGAATACGAGTACTTTGATGTTAGTTTAAGTTATAAACACCTCAAACATCATATATGTAGTTAGTTTAATGTATTTATAAGTTGTTTTGATTGAAAATACACAAAGTAGGAAAGTTAGAACCAAATGTAGGCTAATATAGGCCATTTTAGGCCTTTTTTACTTGAAAATGTTTGAATACGAGTAGTTTGATGTTAGTTTAAGTTATAAACAGCTCAAACATCATATATATAGTTAGTTTAATGTATTTATAAGTTGTTTTGATTGAAAATACACAAAGTAGGAAAGTTAGAACCAAATGTAGGCTAATATAGGCCATTTTAGGCCTTTTTACTTGAAAATGTTTGAATACGAGTAGTTTGATGTTAGTTTAAGTTATAAACACCTCAAACATCATATATATAGTTAGTTTAATGTATTTATAAGTTGTTTTGATTTAAAATACACAAAGTAGGAAAGTTAGAACCAAATGTAGGCTAATATAGGCCATTTTAGGCCTTTTTACTTGAAAATGTTTGAATACGAGTACTTTGATGTTAGTTTAAGTTATAAACACCCTCAAACATCATATATGTAGTTAGTTTAATGTATTTATAAGTTGTTTTGATTGAAAATACACAAAGTAGGAAAGTTAGAACCAAATGTAGGCTAATATAGGCCATTTTACTTGAAATTGAATGAATACGAGTAGTTTGATGCTAGTTTAAGTTATAACCACCTCAAACATCATATATATAGTTAGTTTAATGTATTTATAAGTTGTTTTGATTGAAAATACACAAAGTAGGAAAGTTAGAACCAAATGTAGGCTAATATAGGCCATTTTAGGCCTTTTACTTGAAAATGTTTGAATACGAGTACTTTGATGTTAGTTTAAGTTATAAACACCTCAAACATCATATATGTAGTTAGTTTAATGTATTTATAAGTTGTTTTGATTGAAAATACACAAAGTAGGAAAGTTAGAACCAAATGTAGGCTAATATAGGCCATTTTAGGCCATTTTACTTGAAATTGAATGAATACGAGTAGTTTGATGCTAGTTTAAGTTATAACCACCTCAAACATCATATATATAGTTAGTTTAATGTATTTATAAGTTGTTTTGATTGAAAATACACAAAGTAGGAAAGTTAGAACCAAATGTAGCCATTTTACCCACTTTATTTTACTTGAATATGAGTATATTTAACCAAATGCAAGGAGACGTACAAGAAGAAGCCGGATCATTGTACCACTCGGGGGTCACACCAGAACCCCGATCCGTTGTATTGGGGAGACGGTTGGGGGGGGAGGAACCGAGGAAAAGTTCGGGGGGTTGGGTCGGGAGATCATTTGTACTACAACTCTTCATCGGGGGCGAGAGATGGCGGCTCTTCACAACCATATGAGCCGTCCATTTTTTCTCGCATTGAGGCGCGAGGTGGAGGCAAAGGTCACCTGCGTGGATGGAAGAGGTGGAGGCAATGGTCGCAAAGACGGGTGGAAGCGTCAAGTCGGACCATCGTTGAGGAAATGATGAGGAACATGTCTAGTTTCGGCCACATGTCCTCGAAGTTGCAACCCCGGGCCCCCCCTCCACATCGCAGCACCGGACGATGACCCGGGGTTTGGTGGTGGCGGTAGTGCTACTGAGACACCCTTGACAGTGTAGTGTTTTTGGTTTTGGCAACTAGGTAACTAACTTTTATGCATTTAGTGTCAATATTTATCGGTATCTCGCTTTGTTTCTAGATGTGTCGGGTTATTTTTTTTGGAACCCGACTTCTACTTTATTTCTCGAACACGGGATCTATTTTGCGTACATATATTTAATCTAGGTAGTTTGTCTAACTATAGACATTTAGTGTCTATATTTATCGGCATCTAGCTTATTAGTTTCAACTTTGTCGATATATATTTGTTGTAAACACAGACTTCTACTTTATTTCCGACATCGGGATCTATTTTTGTGTACATAATTGTAATCTATTTCATGTAATTATACAAGTATCAATGCAAATTGTAATATATATCAAAATTGCATATTTTTGTAATTGAATGCGATGGAGGACGGCTTTTTAGTGTGGTCCACAAGCATGCAATGTCTTCGGTACAGGTTTAATTATTGTTAACAACAAAAATATTCTAAATAATATTATTTCAAAACAACAACGACGGCTAAACATTAAATCAACGACGCTGGCTAGGCATCGTTGTAAGGTATACTATGCATCCAAGGACTTCCACTTCAACGATCGCTTTTACATAATAGCGACGGTTTATAACGAACGTTGATGTGGCCCAAATAACGACCGTTTATAACCGATGGTGAATCACCGAGCGGTTGGTACGGTCGGTAAATCAACGACGGTTCAAAACCGTCGTTGATTTAACTCAGTGTTTAAAACGGTCGTTGGTTTGGTGCCAACGTCGGTTTTTGGAAACGGTCGGCGATTACAAGGAAACCGTCGTTAAATTATTTACCGACGGCTTAGCGGTCGTTGATTCCAAAATCGGCGACCACCTTTGCACCGAGCGCCATTTAACGCACTGGCAGCCGTCGGTGATGTTTTAGCGACGGTTTTTCTTAAATTACCGACGGCTTTTAGCCGTCGTTAAATACCACCTTTCTTGTAGTGAGATAAAATAAGATCAGCTAGGATAAAATAAGTTGAATACAATAGACTAACTATGTTAGCAACACAATAAACTAGTATATAAGTTCATATAAGATAAAATAAATTCGAGATAAGATAAGATAAGTTTAGATAAGATAAGTTCGGATAAGATATTCGGATAAGATAATATAATTTCGGATAAGTCAAAATAAGTTGAATCAAACAGAGCCTAATCTATAAAAATAAAGGGTTAACTTTTCAATTGTTAAAGTGGCTATAATTTTATTGTAGTCATTGAATAATCATCCATAAATAGTGTCAAAAACTTTTTAAAAAAACAAGTTAGAAGTTTAAGGGAAAAAAAAGGAGTTACCTTGTTCCACTTTTATGTTAGGGTATGGTACATTTTATAG